>PVHY01003020.1:0-115104 GCA_004024945.1 Uropsilus gracilis
AATGGAGTATTACTCATCAATCAAAAATGACAAATTTGATGAATTTATAGACACCTGGATGTACCTAGAAGAAATCATTCTAGCAGAAACAAGCCAGATAGAAAGGGACAGAAACCAAATGGTTTCACTAATATATGGTCAACCAAATGAAACTGCACAAGGGGAGAGTGGGGACCAGCTGGAGCGGGTGGGAAGGGGAAGTGGTGGGTGACCCCCCAGGGACTGAAATGATGTAAAATAATAATAATAATAATAATAATAATAATAATAATAATAATAATAATAAAGCAGATATTGGTTAAAAAATATTCCACTGTGTGAATGCACTAAAATATGCTTGTTCTATATTAACACAAACCGGGCTTGTTTCCAGTTGTGTATAAGAAACAATGATGTCATGAGTGCTCATGCATGGGTTCTGGAGCACAGCTGAGAGTTTCCAGGAGTAAGCAACTGGGGGTGAGATGGCTGAAACCCCACCTTACATGAACACTCAATTTTGCAACAGGACACCAAAGTGTTTTCCAAAGCAGTTGTATCAGCTTTCACTACCACTAGCAGTATGGATGCTTTGAGTATTTTAATTATATAATGATGATTATAGGGTTTTACTTTAATTTATCTAGAGACTAATGAGATTGACCACCTTTTCATTTATTTACTATTCAAAAATCTCTGACTGAGCAAGGGTTTAGAGATAATACATAAGACACTTAATTGAAAACAAATTATACATGGTGTAAAAAGTGATAGTTATGGGAAAACAGTACAGTATGGTAAGAGTTATTGTGTTATAGTGGGAGAGGAATTTGATTGAGATCTTTTACAGATTAGGCTGAATGAGTCTCACTGAGCAAAGGCTTTAGGGAGGTAAGGGATGAGTCATGCATTTACCAGGAGAAAAATTAATCTAGTACAGGGAACAGCCTGCTAGAATTTGTGTGGTGGACAACTCAAGACGTAGCTGGGCAATGGCAGTGGAGTGATGTTTGAGGAGGAGAGAAGTGACATGCCAGGATCTGTGAGACTAGATGGCAGGATCTGTGAGACTTTGTATGTCATTGTGAGGCTCTGTCTTGCTCTGAGTGAGGTAAGAAGATAGCAGGGACCTTTACTGAACTGTTGCCTGAAATGAGTAAAAACATGACTTTACTACAAGCTGGGTGTCAGGAGTGAAGATGGTAAGGAAGATGATCAGGAGTAGTTACATCTGTGCTCATTTTCAAAGAAAAGTCAACAGCACTGGATGTTTCACAAGAAGAAAGCATCAGCTGTGCTGTCAAATATTTCTCATTGGTTAGGTTGCAATTTGAAATGCAAAAGATAGTAGTGTGTTTGAAAGATGGAAATTACATAGTAAAGAGGTAAAGGCTGATGTAGGAAAGAAAAGTGAGGCTTTTTTTTCTTGGTATATTTCTGTGAAGGGTAAGAATTACAGATACCTGGACCATCTATTTACACCACTCTTGCATGTTATCTTAAAAAAAAAAACACATATTTTTAGGTTCAGGCTGCACATTTTAGGAAGATCTTTGCCCCCATGAAATGACCAAGACTGGCTGATGATTTTTCCTTTCTCTTTATAATTTGGTCTAGATTTGGGATCAAAAATGACATGGAGAGCACTTCCTTTTTCTGATTTCTGGAGTTTATGTATGTACGAATGAAATGTTCTAGAAAATTTGGTTACCACTTCTGTGAAAGTACATGGCAATGTTTTCATTGTGGAGAGATTTTTCAAGTGCTCTAAGTTTTGCTGTAATTCTAGGTTTACAGTTGCCCTTTTTAGCATTCTGAAGATATTAGACTCCATTATGCTGGCTCCCATTGTTTATGGGTTAAAAAGTCTACTTTTTACTTTCACTCTAGTTTTTAATTTTCTTTGTCAGTCTCATTTTCCCCCGGTTTCTTTTAAGAGCTTTAGTACACTGTATTTTTCTTACAATATATGTATGTATACTGCACATTTTTCTTATAATGTCCGTGTGGATTTCTTCATTATTCTACTTCATATCTATCATGCTTTCTGCTTGTGAACTTTGTGAATTGATATCTTTCATTAATTATGGAAAAATTTTAGCCATTACCACTACAAAATTGCCTTCCTCCATTATCCATTTTCTTCTATGCCTTTTTGAAATTCAGTCTTTCTCATTCTGCTTACCTTCTTTTCCATATTTTGATTTTCTTTTCCTTCTTTGATGTGTTAGACTCATTTTTTGAGTCTTATATTCAAGTTTACGCATCCTTTCTTCACATGTACCTAAATTTCCATTGAACCCATATGAAAATTTTTTGTATTTCTACAACTACATATTTTTATTTCTAAAAACTAGTTATTTTTCAAAATTACCTTGTAACTCAGGAGATTTTATATTTTATTTACTCAGAGCTGCCTAGTCATTTTCCAGAACTGGTCAACTTTTGGGCTATTATAAAATGTGATAAAATTGTAATACAAATAGAACTCGTAGAGCAATTAGTTTCTCAAAGGCAAAGATTACTTCTTATTCATCTTGAATAAGACACTTCACAGTTTATCCTGTAGCCCAGTGTTCCCCCATCCCCCCATAAAGGCACTCAATTAAAACCGAATAATTGAAAGGAGTGAATCCCTTTAACACACAGCATGCTTTTAACTTTCAAAGCAGATAACTAACTTAATTTAACTGAGACCATTATTAATACTGATACAGGTCAGATCTGACTCCTGTGTGTCCTAGAACAGAGATAAAAGAAGAAATAATTGCCCATCTTAAGTTGGAGTTTGCAACACAATATCAATAAAAGGTCCATGAATATACAATCTTATAAACAATTTCAAAATAGACTTCTCCTACCTCCATGACAATGATGAAAGCCAGCTTTGCTGCAATCACATGCCAGTAGTAGATGTTGTGTTTATACTCTTGGGGGTGCCCTGGGGGATACCGGAAATCACGATACCTGGAGATAAAAGTGGATGAATATCAGGAGGCATTTCTGACCAAACACTAAAAACAAGTGCCCACACAAATCAGATTTAATGCAATGCTACTTTAAACTGGATTTCACTACATTTTTCTGCTTTTCAGTTTGGTAACAGATCTTGAAATAATTACTCCAGTAATACCTTAATATACTATAGGAAGAGGCTGATAATGGTGGATCCTATCTTTCTAAACAAAGAACAAAAGCATCTTTAATTTTTTCCTTGACTTTCTCAAAAGCATGCAATCACTTGTATACAAACAGTCGAGTGTATTTTCAGAATCATGTTTGTAAATTTACATAATGCTGTCATCAGGGCTGGTTTATAGCTAGGGGCCTCCTCTCCACCCTGGAGAGGACTACTTGATAATTAAAATCTTCTGTCCTAATTCCTTGTTGTCTGACGTCATGTGTTGCTGCAGCTAATGTAGCTCCCTGAGGGAGGATGGCACTTCTCTGCGTTAACCTGCTGTAACTAGAAGAGGTTAATCACTCTTTAGAATTACCCAAGGAAGAGTAAGCACATTCATCAGTGTGGGAATCTGAAGATGTCCTCCTGTGTGTAACTCTGGAAGTTTATTTTGGTATTATTTTTGGTTTCTTGGTTGTGTTGTCTAGAATTTGCATCAGGGAAGGTTTTGAGGAGTTGATTCTCAAATACATTCTCAAGCCTCCTTGAGGTTTAAAATTGGGGGGAAAATCCTTTATCACTTACAGTCAACTGTTTATATATATATATATCATATGACATATGATATATATATATGTATATCATATGAGATATATATATATATCAACTGGTAGTTTAGACAATGTTTATGGTTCTCAGATTTTTTTCAAGAAATTTTTATTAATTAAAAATTTTTTTCTTACATCATTGTAGTCCCTATATTTCTCCCACCACCATGTAACTGGTGACCTATAACCATATTCCCTATTCCCTTGTGTTTAGCCCTCCCCTATTTTGCCCCTTTCCTTTGCTGGATGCCTCAGTTCTATGATCAGCTTACTAGTTTTGACTTTTTCTTGACCTTTTGTTTGGTGTTACCAGGAAGGAAAGTGAATGCAGAGAGTGTTGGAATACATCTAGAGATACTGGTAGGTCAGGCTGCGGTCACTGTATTCTCTGTTAAGTAAGTACACTAAGTCTGTCATTCACTATCTTTAGGTTGTGTTTGAACAACATGTTACTTATTACAACTGAATTATCTTGGCTTTTGAAACTCTTAGAGTCTCTTCATTTTTAAGCTCTCTGACTTTCCTCCTGGCTCAGTCTCCCTGTAATCATCTGAAATGCACCGTTGATTTGAAAGTTCTAATCCCTCAGCATTTAAAAAATTCGATTGAAAAGACAGCAAGGAAAAAAATGTCAGTTTTATTTGATGATACTAAGCAATCACATCACAAGAAATGTTAAATGATGTTAACAGTTAATGTTAAAGAGCCTTTTTAGACACAGGAGCAAAACTTGCCTGCATGTGGTATATTCACCAAGTCCAGAGTATGGATTTCCCCGAGTTTTGTTGTTGAAGTCTGCAATGTTGAAGTAAGACAGTGTGTTGTTGATGTAGCCCTCCATGGTGAAGTGGCTGTGGTTGCCATAGGGAGGGACAGAGAAAGACCAGTAGTACACCAGGCGGGGAATCATGTCTGACGTAAAAGCGATAATCATGGCCTGTGTGGGAGGAAAGCAACGAAAAGGATGTTAGTTTACAGCCTTTCCAGCTATGGTTAACAAATATGCCAGGATTATGTTTTCACTGGCTGAGTTTTTAAAGACTCCCAAACCTTAATTCTTTCCTGTAACAGAGAGAACATAGAGTGAATTGTCCTAAAATCTTTGAGTAACTGCTTTAAAGGAGAAGTTACTTTGCTTTTGGTCTTTAATTCTATGAAATGTCCAGCAACTCAAAAAGCAAAGGTTTGATAATTATCCACTGGTTTTAAACAAATTTTCTCATTTGGTTTTCCATGCGTAAAATTGTTTTGAAGGAAGATGAAAGAATATGTTTCTTAAGGCAAAAATAATGTTACAAGAGGATAGTGTTGCTAACTAAGAAACTGCTTATAATATTACATATAAATTAGCATTGTCAAACACTATAATAAAAGATTCAATCAGCCTTAGAGCACAACTTGATATAATTTTAATCTTTCTTTTGTGAATTAGATTTGGAATGTCCTAAACTATGTAATAACAAAGGGCCAGGCAAGGTGGCACATGCCTGTAAGCAGCAGCCTAGGAAACTGTGGCTGGGGTCAGGATTTGCAGTTTGAGTCTTGCCGGGGCACGTACTGAGACCTAGTTCCAAAAAAATATAGCTGGGCATGGTGGCATGCACTTGTAATTCCAGCTACCTGGGAAGCTGAGGCTGGGGATTGCTTGAGTGCATGGTACCCTGGACAACATGAGCCTGCGGTTCCACAGGCAAAAATAGCGAGAACTACTTTCAAATAACATAAAAAACCTAAGGTCAATATTATAAAATATTTCCTTTTAAAATAATTGATATTGTTGGATCATAAATGGAAAATAACAGATTTATCAGTTGCCTCTCAAAAAATAGAATATAAAATGCAAAAAATGCATTTTCCTTGATATATAGTACTGGCCTTCAAATTCATGCTTTTCCCCTACAGTATCTTAGAAGTTTAGAAAAGATGACTGTAGCCTGATGTATTTCAAACTCTCAGTGCATATTCATTAGAAAGTGAAACTTATTGTCATTAATTTTACTAAAAGGTTGGTAACAAAACACTGCACCAGGATCCCTGTATTCATACTGTCAAACAATGATGTTTATTTTGTTACAGGGCTTAATATTTAAGTCTCTTAACTTCCAAATGATTAAACAGATAAAGTTATGAACACTTCACATGATCAAATGACAGAGAAAGTTTAGTGTGTTCCCAAATTAAAGGAAAAAATATAGATCAGACTTAAACCTGAGGGACATTTATTAAAATGTAAAGTCATTATCAGCTACACAAACATCCTCTAATTTTTTTAAATTTGGGTTTTAAATTATCCAATGCATAAAACTGGTCTGACAGAAGAAGAAAGTAAAAAATATGCTTTAAAATAAATTTTATGTGAATAAACACTACTAAATGATTCATGTTTCAAAGCAGAAGAACAGAAATGATTTTGGTACCACTTGATTTTTAATAGTGTTCATCTGAACATATGGTTTAGACATAGAAAGAACACAAGCCAAGATCTCAGGAAAGGCAAGAAAAACAACCAAGAGGCTTTCAATTGCAAAACTTCCCCACTAGAAGCAGCTTTGCCTTTTTCTCACCACTAAAATGTGTGTGTGTGTGTATGTGTGTGCTTGGGATGGGGAGTAGTGGGCTGAGCAGAGTTGGGGGTGACCTGCTTGTCTGCTGGTGATAGTGTGATAATGGTGGTAGAGTAAGGCAAGGCTATTTTATTTTTTCTGCATTTCAACAGATTAAAATTTCCTGTGATTATTTAACTCAACGATCACCTTTTATAGAGTCACCTGCAGATGTGCTTCAGGAAGCTACAGCTATTCCAACAAGGAAGATAATTCTTTTGTCTTTGGTTACTTTTTCCTCCTGAATTGAGCTACTTTGAGACGCTCTGCAAGAGTACAAGTAAGTGCAGTGTGCTTCATTTTCCATGCTGTTCTGAACACAATTTTCCATTTATATAAAAAGAAATTAAAGTGGTCTTCAATACCAGGTGCTGTGGCATGATACAACAATGTCAATTCAGCTTATTTATTGAACCAGCGGTTTCAAAATGATTTTATACCAAATTCCTGCTTGATGTCCATTCTTGTTCCTGGTGGCTATTCTTTTTTTCCTACAGCTAAAAGTTCTCCTGTTATGGCAAGTTAGTGGAGGCACATATTAGGAGGTAGGGGGATAGTTTACATTGTTAATTCTTACATACATACATACATGTAAATATACATAGGACCTGCATCTTGGAATGTGCAACAAATAATATGGAAAAAAAGGCTGCCCATTGTTTAATTGCCATAAATCTTGATTTTCCTAGAATATAATAGCATGCTATCTAAGTTATAGGAAAAAGCAACTACTGAATAAGAATCAGCAGCACCAATTAGCTGGCAGGAGTGTGCCTATGTTTACACACACATACATGCATGTAGCTCAGGAAACACAGCCTACATGCCATCTGCTGGGGGCACCAGGAATAGGTACCCATACAATCCAAGTGGACAAAAGGGAGTGTATGTCAATTGGAGCATCTAGGTAGCTGGAGGTCAAACAAAAATGCTTTCAGTTTCATGCCATGTTCCTGAAGATTCTCTGCAGCATGCAGCCACCACTTTGAATGTGAGCTTCTTCTTTGTGTGACTATGAAACATGAAAGGCATCACTATTATCTTTCTAAACCTAAGTCTTCATTTTGCAACAAGTGGATGAAGGTGTAGGCAATCTGGGTGAATGGAAACTGACTTGACCTAACAGTTGTTTTGCATGTGTGATTTGAAACTTTCTTCAACAAGTAGAGACAGCATGTGTGAGTCAGAGGGTTTCAGGAGTAGACAATTGGGCTCCAAAAAACATGTTTTATTGTATGAAACTGTAACCATGGTCCTGACAGTGTCACATGGTGAAATTCTTGTGCCTCTGTTTTCAAATGGCTGTCAAAGTCTATACAGTGCTAATGATGATGAGAAACAAGGATAAAACAGCAGCTGTCATACCAGGGGGCCTGGGACTGTGTGGCCCACCCATGAACACACTGAATTCCCCCCCCCACCTCCACCCTTTGTGGTTTGTGTTATTCCTATAATGTGTGGTAGGGAATGGTTCAACTGACAAATGATAAAATGAAGTGTGATGTGGCAATCTAGCCCAGGATGGTTTCAGAAGCTCCATTGCCCAGCCCCCCTTGGCCTGTACTGACACCCCCAGGACATCCTGGGGACACCCCAACTCTGTCCCATGGGGGCACATGGCTGAGCACTTAGGAGACAATTAAGTCAAACTTGGTTATACAGCTAAAACTTGGAAATTGTTTTGTTGGGGACCATGAAGTGGGAGTAAAATCGGAGGACATGACTCTGGTATTCAGGGAATTTTTAGGGAAGGGTTTACTGGGGAGCTAGAGTGGAAATCGCTCTACCTTAGAACTTCCAGCTGGTCAAAAAAAAGTCAAGGGGGTGGGCAAAGTTTACCAATGAATATAGGCTCTGTCCCTCATAGCTGGGAGCGCCGCAGGGCCAGGGGCTGCTTAGTCAATGAGCAAACCATGGGGACAGGAGTGTAAGGGGGTAGATGGGCCATCCTGAACCATCCACCTTCAAGAAGCTGTAATGGTGAGGAAAGAATGCAGTGTTTATATTCATTGAAGAGTTAATGCTTTAAGGTAATGGTCTGGAATATACAGCTAAATATGTTAGAATTGTAGCTTTTATGTTAGGGACTTCATACTTGAGACAGAGTTCTATCTACATTATGAAAGCACTATTGGATAACTCTTACAGTCATATGAAGATTAAAGCATTAATACTATTCTCATGTTTCTATTGAAAAGAAATGTTAGCAAATGAGTAATAACAGCATAATGGTCACGTTTCTTAGCAACTGCCTCTGTAAGAGGTCTTGACATTGAAAGTCAAGAATAATAATTATTAATAATTAAATACATTTGAAAAAGAAGAACAATTATAGTTTAAACTGTGATTTATAGAGGTGATACTATTGGCATCTTCCTTTCTTTTAAAATAACACCAACCATTTGATTCCTTAGCTAGCCACCCTCATGCATGTCTAGACTTTTACAGGGCTTTCCCTGGGAACCCGGGCTTACTCACATTGGTCACCACAGCCATAATCGCGATTCCTTGCATGATGGGCTGCCATGCTCCGATGTCCCGGGCTTTTTCTGGCAGCATCCTTCTATACTGGGTGGTCATTTTCCAAGCATCCACTCTTATTTCCAATATATTGTTCACCAGAGCCAAGAGAGGGGCCAGTGGAAAAGAGGCCACAAATAAGGTGACGAACCCAAACTGAATAACTGTCAATGGAATGGACACACATCACAGTATGGTACACGGAGGGAAGGACAGTGCATTTCCCTTTACTCTTTGTACAGCAAGAGAAAGGCAAACAGCAAACCAAATTCCACAAAGAAAAGACACCTGAGATGATGTCACTGAACACACAACATTGAAAGCAGCCAAACCAAACATGACTATGAAATCTCTACAAAGAAAATAAATCATAACCTGTGTTTTACATGTATGCACTTGGTAGGGATAATACATTTAATAATAAATACATAAAAATTTTTAATTCCACCAAAGTTATTTGTTGGTAATAAACTTGGGACAGTCTAAGTGTAGGATTTGTTCTAAGTGTCGATATAAAAGAATGCTGGAAGATGAGTTATAATTTAGGATTAAAAAAAAGGAGAATTGAGGAAGCATCTAACAGCCTAAGAACAAATATCCTTTTGGGAAATAATATGTAGAGAATGTTGGAGGAAATAAGTTAAAGTTACAAGTAAGTTAGCCCCTGACCCTCTGAACCCACAAATGCAGGTGCAGTGAACTTCAGAGAATCTGTGAGCCATAGCAGACCATGGAAATTTATGCAATAAATTTCTTGTCACAATATAATCTTTCTTTTGGAATTTTCTCTCAAAGCTGTGACAATCCAAGTGGCCACGCAAAGTCAAGACTTTAGGAGGTTCAGTTGTTCTTTCCTCCTTGTCTGTCATTTATGTGGGGTAACAGATATTAGGGGAAGCTATAACACAGTGGGCAGCCACTAGAAAGGGTAAGACCAGAGAGCCGAAGAGAAACCTTCTGTTTCAGAGTCTTCCCTCCTAACTGACAGACCTTGAAGGCAAACTAGCATGAGCATGTAACTAGGGCCATAGATGAGAAATTCACAGCCCCTCTGAGATGCTCTTGATAAGGAGCTGCAACCACTCGACCAGAAAGGCAAGATTTTGGAGGGGGTGGCAGGTAGAAGCAGATGGCACTTGCATTGGTTCTAAAGGGCCAGGGCATGTAATAGAAGAGTTGACTGCACTGGGAAGATGTGCAGGTCCATAGGCCAGGCAGGAGGGAAGTCAGATGAACCAGTACCAGAGCTGGGTGGCAGTCAGCCGCATGCCACCAAGCAGTGGTCAACATCTGTGTCTGTGGCTCCCTTAGCCCATGTGAACTCATCTGCTGGAAGGGCCAGCAAGTAGGGAAATCTGGTACTCTGGCAAGGGCAGGTGACCAAGTGAGGGCACATTGTCTTGAAAGGCAGAGCTCACTGCCAGATATTATTGTTCAAAAGCAGCCAGAAATCAGGACTCTACTAGCAAAAAACTCACTTAAAATCACAGAAGAGTTAAGATACTACTTAAAAATGACAACAAAAGCACGGGCTGTTTAGGAATAAATTAGGAGACATGTCAGGCTATTGTAATCATTGATTCAAAAATAAGGGAAAAATGAATGAATGAATGAATGAATGAATGGTAGATGTACTATGCCTTATGTTGGGCAGATTCAAGTCTGGGACATGTCATATTATTTTCTTAAAGTTAAAATTTAGTATTCTAATGTAAATGTTGGTCATACTCTCAAATGAATTGAAAAGAGAAAAATGCTAAAAGGTGATGCTGAAGTTCTTTAAGAAATATAAGTATACAAGTAAAATAATGGGAAAGGATGTTTGAACTGACAGTATTAAGGACATTGTGAGGAAGGATAGACTGAGAGCAGATCTCTAACAGATCAATGTATATGATGCTGCTGCATTAATTAAAAAAGTTCAGTAGTGCACTGATATGGTATGAATTAAGTAGATTTCAAAAATAAATGCTAATACTGATAGGTTTCCCCAACAGGAAGCAGTATGGAAGTGCCTCAGAAGACTAAAAATGGATCTGCCATTTGACCCAGTAATTCCACTCCTAGGTATCTACCCCCAAAATACCAAGTCACTAATTTGAAAGGAAAGCTGCACTCTGATGTTTATAGCTGCAGTATTTACAACAGTAAATATATGGGGACAACCTAAGTATCTACAAATAGATTAGTGGGTTAGAATGATGTGGCACATATACACAGTAGAATACTTTTCAGTAATCAAAAAGATAAACTCATGTCCTTTGTAACAACCTGAACAAAGCTGGAAGGGTTTATACTAAGTGGAGTGAGCCAAAAGGAGAAAGTTAAACACCAGATGGTCTCTCTCACTTATATGTGAAATCAAACAAAGACAAACTTTAAAAATAACTCTTGAAAGTTGACCACAGATCTGAGGAAGAGGGAGGGCAAGGAGTGATGATGAGTGGGCAGGGGGAAAACATAATAGGCCATGTAGGGAGGACAATGGCTGCTTTCTGGTGGGCACATGATCATACCTGAGGGGAGAGACACTACACTGCCAAGATATTGACAGCGATGTAAAACAAAAAATAATAAAAATGAAAGTGATTCCTCAAACCAGTGAATTTAATTACTGGAGCAAGTAGTAGAATAGTTGGAAAGACTGGTGTGGAGCCCTTCACTTTTGACAGCAAAATAAATTCCAAATAGATTTTAAAATTAACTTAAAAATGTAGCACCAGAGAAAAACCAAGATGGTACAATTTGTTCTGTTATTCATGTGAGAAGAATATTTTTTTGAGACTAGGTCTTGCTATTTTTGCCTGTGGAACCGCAGGCTCACATTGCCCAGGGTACCACAGACTCAAGCAATCCCCAGCCTCAGCTTCCCAGGTAGCTGGGATTATAGGGATGTGCCACCATGCCAAGCTATTTTTCTGGAACTAGGTCTCACTACATGCCCCCGACAGGACTTGACCCGTGATCCCTGGCCCTGGACACGGCTTCCTAGGCTGCAGCTTACAGGCATGTGCCACCATGCCTGGCTAGAACTTTTAAAACCAAGAAACAGACAAATAGAAAATCTATCAATTCAGTAAGGCAAAAAAAAAAAAATCACAAAAACAAAAATAATCCTACTTGAAACTTCCTCATGGTCCTGTACTGCTAATACTTTCTGTGCCAAGCTGCTGTAGGAAGTATCTCCAAGTTCTCACTGTCCACAACTCACTCTCTCTTCAAAGCCCTACCTCACACCATAGCACTAACCATCACCTGGATAACTTATGAGCTGTGTTCTAAAGCCAATGCACAAGTTCAGTTCTTACATATTTGATGACTTTTAATGTGGCTAAGCATTTCTATCTCTGTGGAATGCTCCCCCCTCCCTTGATTTTTACTTAAACAAACTAGGTTGTGTGTGTGTGTGTGTGTGTGTGTGTATATATATATGTATAGTATAAAATATAATACTTTAAAAAAGTCTAACAAGCTCTAGAGTTTCTCCCACCTTTCCTTTAGTGCCAACAATGAAAGGCATAATTTAGTGTTTATTCTCACCTCTCTTGTTTTTCATTATGCTACTTTTTGTCAATGTCAAATCCCTCTTAAGTTAGCTAAACCTTCTCTGTGTTGATACAACTCATGGATTTCTACCATCTGCTCTGCTCTTCTTTTTCTTGGAGGATTTCTGTCACTCCCGTTTACTCTTTAAATGCCTCTGAAAAGAGCTTCATCATTAGTTCACCCTTGGGGGGAGAACTGAATCACTCCACAGCCTTTCCTGAGGCTCCTCTGAGCTCCTGACAGATGAATCTAGCTTCTGAAGGACATCTCTCAGATGTCCACAGATAACTTTTACTCAAAGTATCTGAGAGGAATCCATTTCCCCAAAGCCAGTTCCTTTCCTTAGATTCCACCCTACACATTCACTCTCCAGGAAGTGATTTAGTGATGTTCCCCACAGGCTATACAATCTCACCTTTAACAATGACTACAAGTCTCTCAATTCCTCAGACCACAGCCTCTATTTAGATGCTTACAATTAAATAACTTAAATAAGTGACTGATGTAGTTCTCTGAAATCTCTTTCCACCAGAATGGGCTCCATCCAAAATATTTTCTTCCCATTTGCTACCAGGATAATCTGATCATTTCCAAAACGAACATGCAGTTCTTTGGCTTGCAAAAATTTCAGCATGTCCTTGTTTAAGGAAAAGTTCAAGTCTCCTGACTGAGCCCCCAAAAATCCATCATGATATAGCCCTTGCTTACCTGACATCCCCCCAACTGTGGATCCTTTGTTCTAGTAACACTTTGCAGGCCAGCTTGTTTCCTGACCATGTACTTTCAAATGTATCCACTGTTCCTCATGAGGTGTCAAGTCCCTTGGCCATAGTTACGCTCACCCTTCGGAGTCTGGTTCTAATGTCACCCTCTCCAGGAAACCTGATGTTCATTCATTGTCTCAGCCACCCATTAAGTGTGCAGCATCTCTTGCTTAGTGAGGGCAGGGACCAGGTATTATTTATCTTGGTATGCTCAAAAAAAGTTTACTCTGTGAATTGCAAAGCACTGCCCTCAAAGACAGGGGAACTTCTCTATAGGGGTGGGGGTGGGGGGAATGACCAAAGAGCACAAATAGAGGACAGGGGCAAGACTGAGATCTGGAGAGCAGGGTGGGGGCCTTAGAGTGAGGGGCTCTGGAAAAGTGAGGAAGAGAAAGAGGGTGGGTGCAGTGAGTGTGAAGAACAGCTGATATTTAATACCATAGATTAGAGAAAGTAAGAGATAAGGTCATTGTTTTAATGGATTCCAAAACAAATCACTTGGAGATGGAGGAGGTAAGTCCAGGAGCTGACCAGAAGCAAGCAGGGTTCTTTCCCCTTCCTGCTGTTCACCCTGGCTCTGCCCACAGGAAAGGCTCCACCAAGCTATCAAGAGATACTGGTATCTGGGGTGTGTGGTATTCTCCATACAAAAGGTTACCTCTAGCTTCCAGGTGTTAAACTGACAGGCTCTGATTTCTCTTTTATTCTGGGACTGAGATCCTAGAGTTACATATACTCTGGGGAACAACTTTGGTTAATATTCCAGGTTACTAAATAATATCAAAGAACAGGAAGTTCAACAAAAAATATTTTTAAAAATTCACACACACACAACGTAAGTTTTACAGAATGTGGTGGGGTGGCTGGGTCATCGATAATGTAAAATCAACTAATAGTTGTATATATGCATTGAATCTCCAAAACCTACTTTTTAATTGATCACATATATATGCAATAATTATGTTATATATTTTATATAGATTATATATATATATCATTACTGTATACCCCAAGCTTCTTGTTTACTCCCACCACCATGTCACTCATGACTTGATCTCTTGTGCTAATCACTTCTGATTTCACCCTCCCTCCCTTCCTCACTGTATAATTTAGTTCTGTTGTCAGTTTTAACTTTTCCTTGTTTTTTATTTTCCCTCTATTTCACATATAAGTTTTAACTTTTCCTTGTTTGTTTATTTTCCCTATATTTCACATATAAGTGAGACCATCTGGTATTTCTCTTTCTGGCTTCTTCTAGCTCCATCCATGTTACCACAAATGACATAAGTTGTCAAACCTTAGTCCTAAGTTATGTTCCAGAATATGCTGAGGCCTTGGTGGCCACATCCATCAGGATGAGTCCAGTAGAGGGGAGAGGCATGCATATCATCACATACCATCAAGGCAGGAGCCATGGCCTGTTAATTCCTAGAGAAAAGAGCTGCAAATCTGTGCAAAAATTTTTCAGTGTTCTGTTGAGATTATGCAGGGGTTCCTCAAGTAGAAAGGAAGAGATGAGGTGTTTCAGACAGAGGGAGCTCCCGTTTCCTTCTGGGGATTGGAGAAGCAGAGCTGGTGACTGAGTGCAAGGGCAGGGAACTCCAGATGTTGCCCTTAAGTATCTGGAGACACAGTTTAAAACGTGTTGGAATCAATGCATATAGGGAAAACAGGAAGAAGGGAAGCATAGATACACTGTCACCAAAGGTGCCTGATATTTATTTTAGAGGAGCAAAAATAATTCAAAGGCATTTGAAAATTCTATCTCCCAAAACTTAAAGAAAATATAGATTCACTTCACAGTTGAGAACAGAACAACAGACTGCCTACTGTTAGAAACTGATTACTTTTTCTGATTTATTAGGTATTGTTTTGATAATCAAGCGAAGAAATTCTGTCTAAACAGTTGTTATTCTCTCCTTTCTCCCATCCAAGTACTAATCAGGCCTGACCCTGCTTAGCTTCTGAGATCAGATGAGATCAGGCATGTTCAGGGTGGTATGACTGTAGCCTAGTCTAGTCTTTCTTATGAGCAGGTTTGTCACATCAGCTATCCAGAGGAGAACCACATCACTCTTCCTCTCTAAGATACGTGTCAAGTCAACTACAGAAAAATAACTTAAAAAAAAATTTTTTTTTGTGCTAAAATAAAAATTATCTTCTTCCCTAAGATGCCATCATTGTTAATTCTGATATTATCTCCCATAAGAGAATAACAATTATGATTCAATTTGGAATCGTAGGTAGTTGACATAAAAAGATGAACCCTTCATTCCACGAATGAAGCACATATTTCCTTTATATGCAGCTTTAAAAGCAACTGTTTTATAATATAAAATGAGTCAATATAAACCATGCTCTATGTGCAAATTAGCAAGCAGGAGTGACATGGGGTTGGACTATGCAAATGAACCCCCTTTTGTATCACTGCAAGGACTGCCTTCACAGTGTGTCTCCCTTTCCTGCCTCCTAAGCCTGAGGCCATCGTAATTCAATGCACTAGTGAAGTGAAAGGGCACAAAGACAAAAACACATAAATTGTTAGTTTTTTATTAGCTATATGTATGCCATGCTTAGAATAAAAGATAGATGCCATGTCGCATGGAAATCTATTTTGAGGTGCATCCAAGTAAGGCAATGGAGAATTCAAAATCAAGGGCAAATGGAAAGAAACAGAGTCCCAATAAATCCTACATGATGGACAAAGGATGGAGGAGACATAGGTGAAGTCTCAATTCCAGATTGACAAAATGGTTCTGAATTCAAGTCAGTGGTTAGATCTGAGGTCACTGAAGGGACAAAGCAGAAACTACCAGTCAGAAAAAACAGATCTGCTGTTAGAAGCAGGAGTATGAGGTGAAAAGGAGGAACCCTGTGATCATTGACACCAGAGTAGTTGACTTTGATAGATTTGCTCTGCAGGTCTCCTCAAATGACTGGGTCAGAAGTGTAGACCCAACAACTGTGTCTGTACAAACTCTAGCCAAAGACGAATCATCTCTTTTACCAGCTCTGATTTGATGCTCAAACATGGTTAGAATGTCCTGATAATTAATAGTGAAGATGTACTTTGGCGAACCCCTCATTTCATTGCTTGGTGCTACGTCTTTAACTTTGTACCACACACATACTGACAAAGAGACACAGTTACCTATTTGAAAGCCTGATTCTATAATTTCATATAGTGGAGAAAAAGAAACTCTTCTTCATTTCAACAAGCTAGATGATTTGCTGCAATAATCTATGCTTTTGAAGTACTCAGCGTGCCCCAGTACAATTTATATCACCAAAAATGTCACTAAAAACTTACTCATTTCAAGATATTCATAAAATAATCCCAGTCTGCCCATGAGTTGTAGGTGGTAGTCCTGTTCCCATCTTGGGGTTATCTTTTCTGATCCTGAAACTGAGCGGCATCGTCCAATCAGATTCTTGATCCAGCTATCAGAAAGATCAATGCATAAATTAGAATATTATCGCACCCACATCATAGAAGTATATGTTGATGTCTCAAACTGAACATGTAACCTACTAGAAAATTAATTTCTTGTTAAATTTCTCACTGTTTTGTAGGAAATACTGGACTATAGTCCATGCAACTGTCCTTGATCTTTTGGGTTTTCTATTGGGTTTTGATTCTGGAGCAGGAATATTCATCTTAAGTGGACATGAAAATTATCTAGAAATACAGATGCCAGGAATTTTCTCTGTTGGCAAAGACTAGACATTTCCTCCCTTAAGCAGAGGCCACAAAATAATTCCCTTAGGAATTTAGCATAGCAGCATAAGTGTCATGGAGAAGTTGCCCTTCTCCAAGTCCTGATTGTATGTGTGAATTACTTTGCACCTTATTTTTCATATCTTCATTGTATTTAAGTCACACACTAAAGACAATCATTATTTCTGTTTAGAACCTCCTACAGCATTCCTACTTGCTAATTTTGAATAAAAGCACCCTTTACTATATAAATGCATTTCATTCCTGAGTCTAATATTTTTGAATGTAAAGAGTAAGTGGATAGTGAGGGAGATCTGTATATAGGATTCTCTTATTGCATGTCTCTGGTTTCTTCTCTGACAATTGATATCCCAAGAAGGGATATTTTCTCATATAACAGCTCAGTTTTGTTATATAAGAAGTTTTATAACCACTATAGAAAACAAAGGAAGAAAATCAAAGCCATCTATTATTAAAAACCAAAGCACAATAGTATTGACATTGCTTTTATTGTATTTTACATTTCAATTGATGGCACATGAACATGCATATATACACATAAGTGTACACATATGCACATGCACACACAGGTATCTGTATATGCATACATATAAGCACACACATATGTATATACATATATACAATGTATATTATTAATACACGTGTGTGTATACATACATACACATATATGTTTTACATTGTTGTATACCCCAAGGTTCTCTTACCACCTTGTCACCCATGGCACTCTGGATACTTCTAATTATTTTTCTTAACATTTTGTCATAAAAAATTTCTCTAAAGTGTGTTGCTTAATGCAGGAATCATACTAGCCTTGTGTTAAGAATAAAATTCCCAAGAGTACCTCAAATATCAAAATCAAAATACTAAGTGAGGCCAAAATCAAAATACTAAGTGAGGCCAAAAAGACCAAAGGGTGCTGGGCTTGTTTTCTAGGTCTGATGAATAATTCCATGAATGCACTAAGGTTATGTATCCAAAGCACACAAGTCACTCATTCACTCACGTGTTGCCCAGTAAATGTCCAGTACTCATCTCATTGTTGGAAGCCCCCAAAGTGCCAGCTTTGTTTCTTCATTTGCTCCAAGAATACTAATTAAGAACCCAGAGGTGGTTGGGGGCAGAAGGATAAGTTTCTGGTGAAATTAACTTCATTCTGCTTTTTTTGACATATTTAAATGGTATAAGAAAACAGCCACTGAATTATAAGGCTTTTCTCTTCCTTATTATCCTTTTGGGGCTGAGTACAGTTTGGATTACAAGAACAACTACTATCTTCTTGTTCTATGAGAACGTTGTATGAAAACAGAAAGAAGGAAAGTGATTCCCACCTAAAGAGAAGTAGTAGTGAGGAGATCCCGAGTCATTCCCTAGGTGGGTTAACACTCAGCAATCTAGGTTTTTAAAAGTAAAAGATAATTGAAAACATACTGCCTAAGTAATTTCAGCTAGAAGTACAAGTATCAACAGCCTTGGTTTAGGTTGCTGTCATTTGCAACAATGGGTTTACTTGAAGTGGAGTATCAGCAGCAACTTCAGAAATATCTACAAATATTTCATGTGAACACATTTCGCAGCATGTGCATTATCAATATTAGTTTAGAAAATATACTCATCCCCCCTAAATTTTTAAAACAAAAATGAGCTTATCAACAGCCAGTCATCAAAACAAGTGCTAAATAATCTGCTTCCTTCAAAAAATGATTTAAAAGCTGAGTAAAGACACTCTGCTATTTGATATTATTTATTTTCATATAAAAACATAGCTTTACTTGTACATGACCAACCTTTACTCATCTGGAAAAACTGATTATGAGCCCAATGAAACTAATGGGTGTTCACTGCACAGTAGGGTAAAGAAAATATTAATTTCACAGCTAAGATCCTTTTGGTGGGGAGGTGGCTGGGGTGAGGAAGAGGAAAGAGAGATGCCTTTGCTTAGAGACAAATTCTCCCATTGGAAAGGAGAATGAACCCTTCTGAAGAAATCTGGAAGGACACACTGAAATCCAAAGGTTTCAGTTAAACACTACATGAATAGAATGAATAGAACTTGGGAATGACAGAGAGAGAAGAAAGGCAAGGGGACAGGAGGGGGGAGAGAGAGAGAGAGAAAGAGAGAGAGAGAGAGAGAGAATTCTAAGTGCCATTATGGAAGGGGGTCAGTCAGATAGGGCAAAATGACAAGAGGTTGGAGCCTATGGAGAAGGGTGATGTAGAAAAATCAACCCAGCTTGTATAGTTAAAAGGAGGAGAGTTTTGTATTTTAAAATAAGGCTGTTGGAATGTCTGCCTCTGTGCCCCAAATATCAGTCAAGGGTTCTCTTTTGGGGTTGTTTGGAGGACACTGTAAGAGACAATCCGCATTTAATTGGTGAGGAGCAGGCAGGAGGACTGATGCTTGAGGCAAGACAGAGAAGAGTGCAAACATCCTATAAAATACAGGCAAAAAATGTTCTTGATAAGTGTAGTAGGGAAAATAATGGTCACCCCCAAAATGTCCATGTCCTAAGCTCAGAAGAGAAGAATGTTACCTGGAAAATGGGGAGTTATGGTTATGTAGTTATGGAGTAAAGGCTGCTGACTGTCTGACTTTATGAGAGAAAGGCTTTCCTTTCTCTGGACTATCTGGAAACATACAGTGGAATCACAAACCTCATGAGAAGTGGGAGCAGAAGCAGAAGAGAAGGAAGAGTGTGGCAGGAGGACCTATACTGACAGAACAAGAGTCAGCAGCATCATTGCTTGGTGATGATCTCTTAGTAAGGAGTAAAGAAGGAATCCTGGAAGCTAGAAAATGCAAAGAAACAGATTCCCCCTTGGGGCTTTGGAAAGGATTATACTCCTGCCAACACCATGACTTGATTTCACTGAGCCCCATGGCAGATTCTGCCATCCAGAATCTAAGGTAGCTGCTATTTTTACCTATCAGGTCCTGTGGCCATTTGTTATAGGAGCAGTAAAAAAAAAAAGATAATACAATGAGTTTCCTGAAATGTGTAGAAATAGGGCTTATGTGGAAATTTAAAAGGATAGTAGGACCTAAGCTAACATCTGTTCTCATTTTTAAGGAAAGAACAGTAGTCCAAATCTTCATGATAACTGTTTTAGATACTGATCTCCTATAACATATCTTCTGTTATTTGTGCCCTGTGACCACAAAAACTATTGTTCAATGGTGGATTTGCAGTCTTGGGATCTTAGATCTGAATCTACAGTATTCTTTTTTTTTGAGACTAGGTCTTGCTATATTGCCCAGGGTAGTCCCAAACCTGCAGACTCAAGTGATTGCTAGCCTCAGCCTCCCAGATAACTGGGATTACAGACACGTACCAACCCACATGGCTATTTTTTAGAGACTAGGTCTCACTATGTAGCCCAGGGTAGTCTTGAGCCCGCAGACTCAAGTGATCCCTAGCCTCAACCTCCCAGCACTGGAATTCAGGGTCAAACCACCGCACCTGGCAGAATCCACAGTATTCTTAATGGTGATGTGAACTTGGAGCAATCATTTAGCCTCTTTAAGCCATAAAACCTTCATTTGCAGAAGTGAAGTAAATAAATAGAACATTTAACACATGATTTGACAACCTCAAGTAGTTGCTGTTACTGAGTTGTGAATATGTGATGTAAAGGAGAAGAGAGCTTGAGAAGTTATGGAGACACTTCACTCTCAGGCCCAGTAAGGGCAACCCACAAAGGGGCCAGATCACCTATCACTGGTGGGATTTAAAAAGGTGTTTTAACATATTTATTTAAACTCTGATGGCTGGGCCACTTTGCCTGAGACCTTTAATACACATAAGTCCACTCCATTTTAGAGATGGACATGGGGCAACTTATTCTGTTGGGTGAACTTTGCTACCTTCTATCCCCTCAGGTGACATTGCTTAATACTTACGGAAGTAACACCTCTTGTATATTATTCCAGATTGCTTTGCCTCCCATGATTATCGTCAGCTGTGTAGTTAGTTCGAGGAGACAACCCCCTGGGTCACACTGGAATGTCAAAAAAAAAAAAGGGGAGGGCTCACTTAGATTTTTGATAGTTCTAACATGAAAAAAAATCATTTAATTTTTTTTATATTTGTTCTGTTTTGGTTAAAAAAATAAAAACCCAAGTGACTCTACAATAAAGAAGCTGTTCATTGAGCAACTGGGAGAAAACACAAAGCAGCTTAAATTATCAAGAGAATACAATTCTAAATTCACACCTCTTCATTTCTGTATTTTCCCAGCCAATAAACAGGATCTCCTGGGTAACCGACAAATTTGCCCTTAAAGAACGCGATGTAGAAACATGAGGAATAGTAGTTGACAAATTGGAACAAGAACATCTTCATGGTTAGGCTATTCTCATAATCAGTTTGGGTCCTTGGGAGTTCTGTAGTTAAAACAAATAAAAGAAAGATTTTAAAATGGTAAACAGCTTTGAGACCCTAATCAAAGACACCCATACATGAGTTAACATGTTAAAAAAAAAACCCAAAAAACAAAATAATTCACACTGTTTCCATTTAAGCTGTTTGAATTTCTTAATATAACTACTGTGTTAATTCAAAATTTACACATTGTTTTAAGTATTTCCCCCCAAGAATACAATATCCCAAAAGGACAAAAAAAAATCAAGTGATTCTTAAAATTTAAAAGTGTAATGTTATCAAATGGGTGAGAATTACCTTCTCTTAGAGCTATGCTGACAAAAATTCCTTTGAATAGCCTGCTAAATGACACATCGTTTTGAACTGCATTGGGGTAGTTCTTTTGAAAGAAACAAAACAAAGGAAAATTGCTAGAAGCACTTGGGGAAGACAGAACAGGTCACCCTCCTGTTCAGAATTTAAATTGGTCTGATAAATTTCAGAAGATGACCAGAGAGGTGTCCATTTAGAGAATGACCGAGGCATATGTAGCATGTGGGAAGCCCTACACTCTGGCCATGAAGCAGCTGCCTGGGACATGAGCCAGAGAAGAGAAACACTTATTACAAAAGCCAGAGCTGATGAGAATGGAGCTGTATTAATATGAACAGCACGGGGGAAGACTCGTAACAGTGTGATTACTTGTCCTCTCAGCAACAGAGGAAGCACATTTGCTACTGGAACCATGACCCTATTCCACTTATTTGCAATAAAAAGACTATTTACTTTCAACAATGGGGTACATGATCTAATATAATTGAAAATATTTTTCAGCCCTGATCTGTTTGCACAGAGCTTGGACATTACAATGATTATTTTTGCTATGTCCCTTTCACTAATGCAAAGCTGCAGACAATTCATTTCCTATATAAAATAAAGGAAATATATTTATACTTGGAATTTCTAAAACTGCCACATACTGGAATTGAAAATGCCTACAAGATACAGTCTCTGTTCTGGCTGGGTTCTAGAAACATCTTAGATGTGATCTGAGTGGGGTTGGTTCTCACCGAAGTTTGTGATCATGATGGCCACTTTTTCATAGATAATGTTTAGAATCATGATGATGATGAAGCTGATGATGGATGCAGTAATTGATGTGGCTGTCTGTGGAGTCAGATACTTCTGGATGGGGTCCGTCCCATTAAAGTTCTTGGGAAGTTTTGTAGAAAATACAATGAATACTGAGAGCCTGTAGACAATGATGCCAATCACGGAAGCGATGATCAGCAGGATCTGAAAACATGATACAAAGCAGCATGAGACTCACCAAAAGTCACACTTTGAATACTTAAAAGTTGGCCCAGGAGGCACCCAGATGAGAGAGGAAAAGACCAGCTCACCACAAACCAGCAACAGCCTCAGCAATCCCCAGAGTATTGTGAGAGAAGGGCCATTGCCCTGGGTCAGAGCAGAATGGCTCCAAGGTGAAGGGAGGAACAACTAGCCCACCCGAAGTGCCACCAGTCCCAGCAATCTCCAGAGAAGCATGGGAGAGGGGCTTTCAACCCAAGGTACTAAGGTGGCTTCTCTCAGGTGGGAGAAGCAAGACCCACCAGCCAAAATCCCCACTGGCTCTACGATTCCTGGCAAACACAAGAGAGCACAGTTCATCACAGCAGCCATCAGGAAGACACGAAGTTAACCACAGAAGCTCAGGCACAAGGCACAATGATCCATGACCTGGTAAGGACATTCGATAACCATGCCAACCAGTACAACTACCATAGTGGTCCAACACATAGAGCAAGCCAGAGAACAAACAACAGGAAGGAATAAAAATTAAAATATTCAAGTAAGCACTTCTGGAAACAGCATACCACCAAAGAAAAAACAACTCCCAGAACCCAGTAATGATGACATAGAAGAATTGCTCTGCATGTTGGATAAAGTATTCAGAATCACCATAATAAAAGACACTTTTAAGATTTAAGAGAAAATACAGAAAAATATGAAAAAAATTTGGTACAAGTAATATAATCAACAGAAGGAGACTGAACCTTTAAGAAAGAACTAAAGGAAACACAAAAGATTAAAAGAGCAAATAGAAGAGCTCAAAAATGCTGGAAAAAGCCAAGAAAATACAATAGGTGAAATGGAAAAATGAATCAGTACACTCAAAGATACCAAAATAAAAAGAACCAAAAGAAGTAAAGAAAGAGAAAATGTAAAGTAAAAGAAAAAGAATGAAGAAATATTCAGAAATTTATTTGACACCACGAGGAAAGGAAATATGAGTCATAGGAACCCCAGAAGGAGAAGACAGAGTCATGGGAACTGAAAATCTATTTAAGGACATAATTGAGGAGAATGTCTTAAACCCAAAGAAGAAAATGAAAACAGGCATACAAGAAGCTAGAACGACACCAAACTACTTTATGGAAAAGAAAATCACAGAAGACACATAATAGTAAAGCTATTAGGAGTTCCACAACAAAGAAAAAATAATGAAACTGACTAGGGTAATAAAACAGATAACCTACAGAGGAAAATCTATTAGGCTGACATCAGATTTCTCTGAAGAGACACTTCAGGCAAGAAGAGCTTGGAGACACATATTCAAAAAAACTCCAAGACAAAAAAATGCCAGCCAAGATTTCTCTACCCTGCAAAAATCTCATCCTCAGTTAGATAGACCCAGCATCACCCCTGCAGCATTCTAGCAAGAGTGGCACCTCTCCAGCTATGACAAGGGAGAACCAAGGACACAGGGCCCTCCAGGTTTGGGCACTGAGATCAGGAACACCAGAAACTCCTGATGTGCTGGTGCCACATATGCAGCACTGGCACAGGCAAGGGAACCAACAACAGCTACAAAGCAATAGTGAGAACAAAACTCTGCCAAAAAGGGGACAAATAACAAGTCCCAAACTCACTACCAACAAAGCCACTCCCAGGAAAAGCAGTCTCGGGAAACATGAAAAAGCAATAAAGACCCAACAAACTTAAGGAAGCAATAAAAGCCACAGCTGCCTATTATCCTCTTTGACTCCACAGCAACGGGTCTGTCACAACAGCCAAACAAAAGCAAGGAATAAATAATAAAAAATAAATAATAAATAAATAAAAACTTTTAAAAAAAGGGGTGGGGGAGTATAGATCAATAACCTCAGTACCACCAGTAGGTACAATCATGCCCTGGTATAAATTCTCAAAGAAAAACAGAATAACAAGCTAGACCAAAACAGCCTACAAATGAGAAATACGGAGACTGAAGCAAGCAGATTCTTCAGCAGAAGCCACATCTGCCCATTACCCTCTATGAATACAAAGAAACCAGGTCCCTTGAAACGGCCAACAGAAGCAAGGAAGTCAATCACCGCAGCATAGGCACAAAGGCAGAATTTACCACAACCTGGTAAAAGAGGCTAATTGTCATGCCAACCAATTCAAGAGCCATAGTTTCCCAATATGTAGAACAAGGTTGATACCAAAGGATAGGAAGGAGAAAAATGCCAATATTCAAACAAGTCCTACAGGAAACAATACACCACCAAAGGGAATATTACCTCCAGAAACCAACAAGGAGGACATAGAAGAAATGCCATATCTGAATGCAAAAGAATTCAAATTCAGCATGACAAAAGCATTAAATGAGTTGAGAAGAAATCAAACTCTGCATGACAGACGCATTCAATGAGTTAAGAGAAGAAGCAGGAAAATATAAAAAAGAAAGCACCAATAAGAATAATATAATTAATGAACAGAAGAACGAGACTGAATCCCTGAAATAGAAACTGAAAAAGATACAGGACATAAGAGGAGCAACAGAAAAACTCAAAATGCAGGGAAAAGTCATGGAAACAGATTAGAGGAAATACAAGAATGAATCAGTATCCCTGAGGATACTGAAAATAGAGAGGGCAAGGAAAGAAAGAGAGAAAGAACTGTAAAGGAAGAAAACAGAAAACCCAGAAATCTATCAGGTTCATTAAAGAAGGGAAACATAAGAGTAATTGGAATCCCAGAAAGAAAAGAGAGAAACATGGAAACTGAAAGGCTATTTAAATAAATAATGGAGGGAAACTTCCCAAACCTGAAAAAGGAAATAAAAATAGAGACATGGGAAGCCAGAGGATACCAAATTACCTTAATGAAAAAAAAAAACCACAGGAAGACACATTATCATAAAACTTCCAAGAGTTCAAGTTAAAGAAAGAATAGTGAAACTGATGAGAAAAGGAAACATAATATACAAAGAAAAACCTATTAGGTTGACTTCAGATTTTTCTGAAGAGACACTTCAGGCAAGGAGAGACTGGAAAATGTTTTTAAAAAACTACAAGATAAAAAATGCCAGCCAAAAATACTCCACCCTGTGAAGCTCTCCCTCCTTTATGAAGGAAAAATTAAAACCTTTTCAGACAAGGGAAGTCTTCAGAAATTTGTTACTACTAAATCCCACTCCAAGAAATCTTACCAGAAGCCTCAAGATCAAAGTTAACAGAAAAATAAATAGAATAAAACAAGGAAGCAAATCAGAACTTCAAAATGACCACCAAAAAACCAACATCAGAATCTCAAGTATCAATAATCACCCTAAATATTAACGATCTAAACTCATCAATCAGACAGAGTAGCAGACTGGATTAAAAAAAGAGAACCCAACATTCTGCTGCCTCCAGGAAACACATTTGAATTCTAAAGATAAGCACAGACTGAAAGTAAAGAGCTGGAAAACAATCCTTCAAACAAATGGTCCCCAAAAGAAGGCAGGGATAGACATTCTTATAACAGATAAAGCAGATTTCAAATTGAAAAATGTGACAAAGGACAAAGAAGTTCACTACCTAATGATAAAGGGATTAATCCAACAGAAAGACATTGCACAATTATTAACATACACTCACCGAATGAGGGAGCACAAAAATTCATAAGACAACTCCTACTATAAATGTTCACTGAAAATGAACATTGGGGAAAATACATATGTGGTTGGAGACTTTTAATACTCCATTTTGACCAAAGGCCAGATCAACAAAACAGAAAATACACAAAGACATAAAAGCTTTAAAGGAAGATCTAGACCAAATGGACCTTTAGGACAATGCACCCCTAAAGAAAAGAATACAGCTTCTTTTCAAAAGCATAGGATCTTTCTGCAAAATTGATCATATATTAGGCCATAAGGCAAACATGAATAGATACACTAAGATTAAAATAACACCAACTTTCTTTTCTGATCATAAAGGTATCAAATTAGAAATCAACAATTAAAAAAAAAGGACAGTGTATACTTCACATAGAAAATGAACAACAGGCTACTGGAAGACCACTGGGTAAATGAGGAAATCAAAGAAGAAATTAAAACTTACCATGAGACAAATGATGAAGATGATACAACATTCCAAAATGTATCGGAATCAGCAAAAGCAGTATTGAGAGGAAAGTTCATATAGCAATACAGGCTTATATCAAAAAGCAAGAAACAACAAGAAAGGAATAATCTAATCTCCCAACTTGAGGAACTAGAGAAAGAACAATCAAAAATTCCAAAACCCAGTAGAAGACAAGAAACTAAAATTAAAGCAGAAGTAAATGAAATGGGAACCAAAAAGACAATCCAGAAGATAAACAAAACTAAATGCTGTTTCTTCGAAAAAATAAATAAAATTGATAAGGCTTACAAAGAAAATAAGAGAGAAAAATAAAATAAACAGGATCATAAACAAAAAGGGAGAAATTACAACTGATACAGCAAATTCCAAAGGATAAGTAGAGACTATTATGAATATCTCTGAGCAAACAAGTACAACAACCTGGATGAGATGGACAAATTCTTATAACAATACAGCCATCCAAAACTGAACAAAGAAGAAATAGAGAACCTAAACAATCCTATCACAAGCAGAGAAATTGAAGCAGAGAAATCTGAAGTCATCAGAACTCTCCTTAAAAACAAGAGCTTGGGACCAGATGGTTTCACAAATGAATTCTACCAAACATTTTAAGATGAAATAATCCCATTATTACTAAAACACTTCCAAAAATTGAGAAAGAAGGAAAACTACAGAATACATTCTTTGAAGCAAACATTTCACTAATACCAAAACCAAACAGAGATAGCACAAAGAAAAAAAACTATAGGCCAATCTCCCTAATGAACACAGATGCAAAAATTCTAAACAAAATCCTGACAAATAGAATCCAATAATGGATCAAAAAGATTATCCAAGGTGTGCAAGAACCTTGGGGCAGACAAAGATGTAATATATATGTATATATATATATATATGTACATAAAAATGTGCAACCAATAAAAAATTTAATTAAAAAACGATTATCCATTGTGATCAAGTGAGATTCATCCCAAGGGCACAGGGATGGTTCAACATCTGAAAATCAATCAACTTAATCCATCACATCAATAAGGAGAAAATCAATTGTTATATCATAGATGCAGAAAAAGCATTTGATAAAGTTCAGCACCCATTCATAATGAAAGTCCTTGAAAAAAATCAGAGTAAAAGGAACATATATCAACATAATAAAACCCACAACAACAAAACCACAGAAAGCATCATTCTTAATGGGGGAAAACTGAAATTTCAATTAAGATCGGGACCAGACAAGTATGCCCACTCTCACTACTACTTTTCAACATAGTACTAGAAGTTCTAACTAGGGCAATAGGCAAGAGAAAGACATAAAAGGAATACAAATAGGGAAAGAAAAAATAAAGCTATCATTATATGCAGATGATATCATACTTTCTGGAGAGAGTCCAAAAAAAGAAAAATCCACAGAAAAGCTAACTGAAGTAATAAACTAGTTCAGTAAAGTAGCCGGATACAAAATCAACACACAAAAATCAGTGGCTTTCTTATATGCAAAAAATCAGTCAGAAAAAGAAGAAATTAAAAAAAAAAACCCACACCATTCCATTTATCATTGCACCAAAGAAAATTAAATACCTTCAAAGAAACTTAACAAAAGACATGAAAGATATATACAAAGAAAACTAAAAAACATTTATAAAAGAAGCAGAAGAAGACTTTAAAAAATGGAAAGATAACCCCTGCTCATGGATTGGAAGAATTAACTTTACCAAAATGGCCATCTTACCAAAAGCAATCTACAAATACAATGCAATTCCAATAAAAATTTCAATGACATTCTCTAAAGAGATAGGACAAAAATTACTGAAATTCCCTGACAAAAGACCCTGAACCTAAAGCCCTCCTGACCAAAAGAAGAGAGAATGGAGGTATAACAATCCCAGACTTCAAATTACACTGCAAAACCATAATAATTAAACAGCATGGTACTGATAAAAACAGACAGTCAGACCAATGGAACAGAATTCAGTGTCCAGAAAAAAAGCCACACATGTACGGTCAACTAATTTTTGACAAAGGAGCAAAAAACATACATTGGAATAAGGATAGTCTCGTCAGTAAATGGTGCTGGGAAAACTTGGGCCACTACATGCCAAAAAAAAAAAAAAAAAACCAGGACAACTCCCTCATACCATGTACAAAAACAAATCAAAATGGATAAAAGACTTGGGTGTAAGACCTGAAAACATAAAATACATAGAGGAAAACTTGGGCAAAACACTCCAAGACTTACATTTCAGAAACCCTTTCCGGACACATCTACAGACACTGAGAAAATGAAGGAAACATAAAAAGCTGGGACTATACATCAAATTATGGCAAAAGAGACAATAATCAAAACAAAAAGAAACCCAACAGGATGGGAGAAAAAGTGATAAGGGTCTGATAACAAAGTTTCACACAGAACTTAACACAAGCAAGACAAAAAGCCCACTCAAAAAGTGGGGGAAGAACTAAAAAGACACTTCTCTAAAGAGAAAATACAAATGGTCAATAGGCATATGAAAAAATGCTCAACATCACCAATAATCAGGGAAATGCTAATCAAAACCACAGTGAAATACCATCTTACAGCAGGTAAGAATGACTCGTATAAAAAGAAAAAAGGCAACAACAAAAGTTGGCATAGATGTGGAGAAAAAGGAACTCTCTTACATTGCTGCTGTGAGTGCAAACTGGTCCAGTCACTATGGAAGGTTGTGTGGAGGACCCTCAAACAACTGAAAGTGTAACTACCATTCAACCCAGCAATTCCACTACTGGGAATATACCCAAAGGATACAAAAACACTAATAAATAAGAACATCTGTACTTGCATGTCTATTGCAGCACTATTTACAATTGCCAAGATATGGAAGCAACCCAAATGCCCCAAAACTGATGAATGGCTGAAAAAGATGTGGTATATTTACACAATGGAATATTATGCATCATTCAAAGAAGACAAACTCATATCATTTGCAACAACGTGGATGGAGCTAGAAGGATTCATGTTAGCAGAAATAAGCATGAAAGATAAAGAGAAATATGGGATGGTCTCACTCATATGAGGAACACAGAAAAAACAAACAAGCAAACAAATGGACAAGAAAAATTTGAAACTGCCAACAGAATTGAAGAATAGAGTGAGGGAATGGAGGTTGAAAATGGAGGAGGGAGAGGGTATAAAAGATTAAGACAGCTCACAGGTGATAGGTGATGGGAGAACCTCATGATAGACAATGATGATGTAATCTTTAAATATGTGTATATATAGATATAAATATATGTGCAACCAATAAAAATTAATTAAGAAAAATAAATTAGTGAAAATACACACACAAAAGAAACCATAAGATCTAAACCAACAGAAGAATGAGCAAGAAGAACAGAATAATAGCCACCTCAGACTTTCAAATATCAATAATCATCATACATTTTAATGGACTAAACTCACCAATTAAATGATACATAGTAGGATGAAGGGTTATAAAATAGAAACCAACATTCTGCTGCCTCCAAGAAACACACCTCAATTCTAAAGATAAGTGCATACTGAAAGTAAAGAGCTAGAAAACAATCCTACAAGCAAATGGCCCCAAAAGAAGGCAGGGTAGCTATACTTAGAACAGATAAAGCAGATTTAAAACTAAAAAAAGTGACAATGAAGGATACCACTGAAGGACACCACATAATGATCAAGTGGTCAATACACCAATAGGACAAAACACTCATTAGACAATTACTATCAGTGCTGAAAACACACATTGGTGAAAATACATATGTGGTAGGAGACTTCAATAGTCTCACCAAGGGATATATCAACAAGGCAGAAATTACACAAGGACACAAAAGCTCTAAATGAAGATCTAGACCACATGGACCATAATAGACACTGTACCTCAAAGATGAATACATGCTTTTTCCAAATGCATATGAACATTTTCCAAAATCGACTACATGTTAGGTCACAAGACAAACATCAATAAAAACACAAAGATTTAAACAATACCAAGTAGTTTTTCTGACCAAAAAAGCATCAAAGTAGAAATCAATTATGAAAAGAAAGCAAGGAGACAGCGCACCACATGGTGACTGAACTACGTGTTGTTGAGAGACCACTGGGTTAATGAGGAAATCAAAGAAGAAATTAAAACATACATGGAGACAAATGACAAAGACAACACAGCATTCCAGAATGTATGGGACTCATCAAAACTGAAAGTTATATAGCAATACAGGCCCATATTTAAAAGCAAGAAATAACCCCAAAACAATAACCTAATCTCCCAACTCCAGGGACTAGAAAAAGAAAAACAAATAATTAAAAACCCAGCAGAAAAAAATGACAGAATAAAAATTAAAACAGTAATATATATATACATCTCTCTCTCTCTCTCTCTCTCTCTATATCCACACAGATATATAGGTACAATCAATAAAAAAATAAAGCTAAAAAATTTAAAACAAAATATGACATAGAAATAAAAAAACAATTCAAAAGATAAATGAAACCAAAAGCTGGCTTTTCCAAAAAAAAATTGATATCCTAGCAAGGCTCACAGAAAAAAGAAGGGAGAAAACTGAAATAAAGATGATCAGAAATGAAAGAGGAGAAACTACAACAGACATAACAAAAATCCAGAGGATAATAAGACTACTATGAACATCTATATGCAAACAAGTACAACAACCTAGATGAAATGGATAAATTCTCAGAATTACACAATCACTCAGCTGAACAAAAAGGAAACAGAGAACTTAAATCAATTATAAGCAGTGATATTGAAACCATCATTGAAACTTCCAAAAACAAGAATCCAGGACCATATGGTTTTACAAATGAATTCTACCCAAATGTTCAAAGATGAAATACTGCTTATATTATAAAAACTTTCAAAAATCAAGAAAGGAAAACTATCAAACACATTTTATGAGGCAAATATAATACCAAAACCAAACAAAGATAACACCAAAAAGAAAACTACAGACAGATACAAAAATCCTAAATAAAATCTCAAACCCAATCGAACAATGTATCAAAAGAGTAATATACAAGTGGGATTTATCTCAGGGGTATAAGGATGGTTTAACATCTGAAAATCAATTAATATAATTCACTATATCAACAAAAAGAAAAATAAAGACCACATGATCATATCAATAGATGAAGGGAAAGCATTTGATAAAGTACAGGCTCCATTTATGATGCAGGTCCTTGAAAAACTTAGTATAAAAGGGATATACTGTAACATAATAAAAGTCATATATGACAAACCTACAACAAATATCATCCTCAGTGATGAAAAACTGAAATCATTCCCTTAAAGATCTGGAAAAAGAAAAGGATGTCTGTTCTCACTACTATTCAATATAGTATGGGAATTTTTAGCTATTTCTAGGGTTATAAGACAAGAGAAAGACATAAAGGGAATTCAAATAAGAAAAGAAGTGAAATTATTACTATATGCAAATGATATAATACTTTATATAGAAAATAAAAAAAACCTTCAGAAAAACTAATTAAAATAATAATCTAATAAAGTAGCAGGCTACAAAATTAATTCACAAAAATCAGTAGCCTTCTAATATGCAAATAACCAGTCTCAAGAAGATAAAATTAAAAGAATCCTTCCATTTACAATTGTACCAAGAAAATTTAAATACCCGGGAATAAACATAACAAAAGAGGTGAGAGACTAAAACAAGGAAAACTACAAAACACCATTAAAAGAGATAGAAGAAGACACAAAGAAATGGAAAGATAATTTCTGCTCATGAATAGGAAGAATGAGCATCATAAAAATGACCATGTTACCAAAAGCAACCTACAGATACAGTGCAATTCCTATAAAAAACTGAACAACATTGTTCAAGGAATAAAATATTCTACTGAAATTCAAGTGAAACCACAAAAATTCCTGAATACCAAAAGCTCTCCTGATAAAAGGAAGAATGGAGGCTTGACACTCCCAAACTTCAAACAATATTACAAAGCCATTATAATAAAAACAGCATAGTATTGGAACAAAGACAGCTACAGAGATCAATGGAATCAAATAGAAAAATGAGAAATAAAACCACATATATATGGGCAACTAATCTTTTACAAAGCAGCAGGCTACACACTGGAAAAAGGAAAGCCTCTTCAATAAGTGGTGCTGGGACAACTGAACAGCAACATGCAAAAAAAAAAGGGGGGGGGGGAGAAAAAGAAACTAGACTGCTCTCTAACCATACACAAAAATCAACTCAAAATAGATAAAACTGTTCACCATAAAATATATAGAAGAAAACAGGCAAACACCGCAAGACATTCATCTCAGAAACTTCTTCAAAGACTCATCTCTAGAAACAAAGAAAATAAAGGAAACAATAAACAGTTGGGACTCCATTAAACTAAAAAGCATCTATACAGCAAAAGGGACAAAAAGCAAAATAAAGATAATCCCAACAGAGTGGGAGAAGATATTTGCTCACCATACAACAAATAAGGGGCTAATAAAGATATATAAAGAGTTTAAGTAACTCAATGAAAACAAAATAAATAACCCAATCAAAAAACAGAAAGAAGAAAGAAAAAGATATTTCTTGAAAGAAGAAATTCAAATGGGCAACAGACATGAAAAAATATTCAATGTCACTTATAATCAGGGAACTGTAAATCAAAATCACAATGCGATACCATCTCACACTATTAAGAAGGCCCCATATCAAAAAATGGGCAACCACAAATGCAGGTGAGGTTGTGAAGAAAAAGAAACATTTTCACATGGCTAGTGGGAATGCAAAATGGTTGAACCACCATGGAACGCTGTGTAGAGGAGGATCCTCAATTACTGAAATTGGAGCTACCATTTGATCCAGTGATTGCACTTCTGGGAATGTAACCCAAAGGACACAAAAGCACAAATTCAAAAGGACACCTGTACTCTTATGTATATTGTAGCACTATTTATAATAGCCAGGATATGGAAACAATCATCCAAATGTCCCCAAACCAACAAATGGATCAAAAAGTTGTGGTATGGCTGATTGCACGCTTGAGGACCTGGGCCAACAGAGCCCCAATTCCAGCAGGGGGCAAAGGTGGCAAGGAACCCTGGGTAGGCCCCCTGCACCCAACAGCCTGGGAAGGAGGTCTGGGTGGGGTCTTAGCCCTGCCTACCAGCGAATGATTGCTTAGGGCAGTCATCTGCAAGCCAGGATAGCCAAGGCATGGTTCGGCTAAGCCCCTACCCCAAGGGGGCATGGGACTGCACCTGCCTGGCCATCAGGGCCCCACCCCAATGCAGGGAGGTACTGGTGCAAGGGTATGAGGGGTGGGGCAGAAATGCCCCTTCCATTTCACTCTCACTCCAGGTAATCTTCAGGAGATGGAAGAACATAAATAATACAAACACCATCATAGAATGGGTGAGAGACCAGGTAAATGACCAGCCCACACATCTAAGCTGGACACAGGAGATGGACTATTGGGAGAAGTAGTGCATGTGAGATGGGAGAAACAACTAGGGAGACATGAGTCATGAATCCACACCTATGTGCGGATCTGAAGGAGCCAAAATCTCGTTTTTGAGATGCCATATAAGAGAGCAGAAGTCCCTCCCCACTTCATGGGAGAGGAAGGCCACAGAGTCGGGGCATCGGCCTCACAGCAAAGCAGCAAAACTGCAAGGGAGAGGAGATGATCTACAATGGCCACTCACAAACACCTGTACCCTGTACCCACAGAGAATCTTCTTCATCGACACTGACTCAGGGCGAGGCCCCCTAAACCAGACACAGAACTGTAAGGTAAAGCAGCAAAACAACACAGAGAAGGGATTGGAGAAGGCAGCCTGCAATGCGAAAACATGGACAGACCACAAATAAAGATAGACTGGCTGCCCAATGAAAGGTTAACACTGAAAACCTACCAGCACTGTTCATCTTGTCCAAAGAACACAGTCCCTCACCCAGTGAAAGAATACTGCCTCAGGAAAGAAAAAGACTAATTGAAATTGACTTAACACAGATTAACAAACAACAAAGAGAGAAGAGTCTGAGTGAATGCAGGGGGTGTCAAAGGGAGGGGGAGGTATCCCAAAAACCATTTATGGAGGGTATGCTCTAAAGAATAAAAATAAATAAATTAAAACAATAAATTGAAAACAATAAATAAAAAATAAAAAGTTGTGGTATATTTATACAATGGGATATTATTCAGTAATTAAAAGGATAAACTCATGCCATTTGCAGCAACATGGATGGAGCTGGAAGGGATTATACCAGCTGAAATTAGTCAGAAGGAAAAAGATAAACACTGATGGTCTCATATGTAGAGTATAGATAAATTAAACAAAAGGACAGAAAATAGTAAGAACTAACAAGTTGACTACAGAAATGAAACATCCAGCAAAGAAGGAAGAAGGGTGGTGAAACAGGAGGGAAGAACACAAGGGAAATGGTGACGGGTCATGGGTGATATGGTGGTGGGAGAAATTTGGGGACTACAGGGTGGGAGAGGTCAAGGAGATCAAAGAGGTGGGAGAGGTCACTTGCATTTGTGGTTGCCCATTTTTTTCCACAGTATTTTTAAAAAATAAAGAGAATTTAGACAATGCTAAGGAATAAATAAATAAGATAGTTTAAAATAAAATAAAACAGGATTTTTAAAATAAAAAAAATAAAAAATAGAACACACACATACACAAAAGAAATATGGAGACTATAACAATGTAAAAAAAAAAGTAAATATTAAAAAATATATATAGTTGGCCCTGGGAAAAAATGAACCAGGTGCATGTGTGCAGAGATGAACTCTTCACCTTGGAGAAGCAGAAACTGGGCAGGCTGCATCTCACAGAAAGGAAAGGGAAAAGAGGGTACTATGCACCAAGAGCGCAGAGCACTGAAGTGAGATGTCAGCAACAGAAAAAAATGTGCAGGGAGCAAGGGGGACATGGGGGGGGGGTACGAACCTTCTGTGCAATTTTTTCATGAACCTAAAACTGCTCTGGGAAAGAAGTTCTATTAGGAAAAGGGAGTCTGTCTTCAGACTGGGTAAAAATAGAGTAAACAGTAGCTTGTTCAGGCAGAAAGAAAAATTCTGTAAGACAGCAGAACCAAGGAAAAGATCCCGTTTATAACAACTAAATTACTGACATTGTGAAGGTGATTTTTTTTTTTTTTTTGCTCAGTTCCAATCCATTAAAGTGGCCTGCTTCCATTCAGCCAAGCACCTCTTACTAGTTCAAGATCAGCTGGTGCTAGCTTTGTTTTCGTCACTATAGTAGGAGCCTAGTCCCGTCAGGACTCAAGAAGCTGCAGAGGGCCCCAAGGTGGTTGCTGCAAAAGACAGTGGTGTCTGCCAAAAAAAGCCTCCCAAACTTTTCACACTTGGGTCTCAAAATCAAACCGGTCATCATGTAAGCTAGCACTTGCCTAAGATGCATCCACTAAGCCCTTGCACTTCTGGCTCTATAAACCAGTATGCGTGGGCATCTGAAGCCTAGTTTGCACACAGTGGAGTTTCACCTCCTCCCTAGGTAAGTTTTCCCTGGCCACTAAATGATACACATTAACTGCCTTATTTTAAAGCTGTTTCTCTAAAATCTACTTTCTTGGATGTGATCCAGCAGAAAGTATTTTCTGGGCCTGCCTGCTCATGATGACTGCCACAAGAGAGAAAGCGATGAAAAGGAGCATTTCAGGACCAAACAAATTATGTTTTTTTTTTTTTGCAATAACATTAGGAGGCTGGCTTTCACCTGTGGAGAGCAGGAAAGGCAGTGATTACAAAGCCCGGTTCTGAAACCAGACTCTGGAATTTGAATCCTAGTTCTGCCACTAGCTGAAGAGTTGGCACAAACTGCTTATCCTCTTGGGGGTTTCAATTTCCTCACTTATATAATAGGGGGGACATTAGAAACAACTGACTTCCTTATAGATGTGGGATCTGAAATTCTCTTCTCCCACTCTGCCATCTGTCTGTCCTGGTGATGGTTCCTTCACTAGAATTACAATGCTGCATCCAAGAAACTCCTATCATGTTAAATCTAAAGTTACCTCCATGAAAATTTACTTTAAAATAGCTATTAATTTCCATTATTTGTGGATTCACTGAGTTACCACAGGCAAAGCTGAGAACATTAACACAGGCACATGGAAAGAAAGCATGATTGAAACATTAGTTATGAGACCAGTGTTAACATGATGATTGTTTCTATATTTTTAAGCCATCAGTTTATAAAAAGGCATTCTATTTCCTCCTGTAATCTCTCTCATTATCTCCTTTCTCTCACAGTTAAGCTTAATACTTGTGAATGAAATAATGTGTGTAAGTATATGCGAAAGTTACCCAAGGCTGAGAAAAATGTATTAGAGGTCCCTCTCTCAATCTTTATATATTATTTCAATTTTTAAAATATATAGATCTTCATAAAATTAAAAAAGTTATCACCATAAAAATTTTTAAATTATTAAATCATATTAAGATTCTTAAAGGCTTATTGTTCCCCTTAGCAAACAAAATCCTCACAATAGCCCAGAAGGTAGGTGGTGTTCTAGCTCTATCATCAATGAGGAAACATAAAAAGAGATGAAACGATTTTCCCCAAGTCAAGCAACTAGCAAGTGAAAGAAATGAGACTGAGAGACCCCTGACTGCTCCCAACAGTGCCCTCCCAGGGTGTCCACGAAGTGAACTCTAATTCCTTTCAGAACTTCCACAAACTTTATGTTTCTATAGTTAATGGCCCTTGGTTTGAAATCGTGTGCAAATGGGGCAGACGCTTCCAACCAACAAGCCACAGGAAGAAAGTGGCACTTTTAAAATGCAACTTCTGCACCCAGATCATGTCCCAGTCTCTGCTCTTTTTTAAAAATCAATCTCACTCTTTTTCTTTTCTCCTAAAAACCAAAGGCTCCAGTTTCCCTCTATACACCTTCTTGGTGATTCATTTTTTCTTCCCCACCTGGGATCTGCAACAAAGTAAAAGTACCTTTATCCTATTTAGACCTCTATGTTTTTCAGACATAGCTAATGGTAAATACCTAAATTTTATCACTGCCCATGTTAGGGTCATGGCTTCAGGTTCACTCAGTATTCACAGGAGGCAGGGAAATGACATTCTTCGAGTTTCTTTTCTTTCCTGAATATATGGTAATATACTTTTTGGATCCTAACTTTAACATATGCTGACTGTAGAAAGTGTCCTGTAGTGGACACAAGCTGCAATGTTGACTGGACCTGTTTCCAGTCCAAGAAAAGGACCCCATTTTGCTTTGTGGGAAGTAACTTCCCCATATTCAGGCTCACTGACTGGGTTGTACTGACCCCCTCCTATGCTACAGAGGTAGCTCCTGATTGGTTGAGACAAATAGGGACTTCACACCATGGGCCTCAGTGACCAAATCAAGGAATAACAAATGACTTACAGAGTCACTGATATGTGAGGAGAGAGATACCAGTGCTTATAGCTTCCTCTGGCCACAGAAACTGAAGCCATGCTTCCAATCTGGAACTTTCAATTACAGAAACCAATCCATCACTCTCCCCATTTTTGTTGTTTAGACAACTAGAGATTGATTTTCTGTCACCAAAATCTGAAAAAAACCTAACTATAAAAATAAAGAATAACAAGGAAACAATCTGTTATCTACATAAAGGCATATTCCTTCAGAACTATAAACTGTTTACACATCTCAGTGATTTCATATATTAATTTGATCCTTGCCTCTAGTTTATAATAACCTTAATATTTTCATATCACAAAACATTTTCATGGACATACTTTTCCATGGTTACACTCTAGTGTATAAAAGATTGGAAGTAGGATATTTGGCTGATATGCGTGTGTGTGTGTATGTATATATATATATACATACATACATACATATATATGTAGTACTTATTTCATATATATTATAGGAATATATATGTAATATATACACATAATAAGTATGCCTGTAACTTAATTTTATTGACTTTTACCATTTTAAAATACTTTCTGAGTAAAAGTTTTTAAAGGTTTAATTAGTAAAGCATTTGAATATTTTTGAGACTGGCTCTAAAACTGTCAAAGTGCTTTCCAAGAAGTCTGGAGAAGTGTAAAATTCCAATATCCTACTATGATTATCATTGCATTTCATCTTACAAAACTTTGAGCCTCATCTTTGAGAGGTGAAAATAACAGGACCTCACTTTAATGTGCACTGATTTAGTGACTAGTAATGCTTGACTTCAGCCATAACTTTTTTTTCTTTCATAACATAGCATTTCATAACTCATATCATTGCTGCCCCAGCTACAGAGATTTTTGGTGTTAGAAGTCACCTGGAATCTTAAACTTATTAAAGGCTAATATTAATTTTATTAATAATCATTTTGTTGCCCAATTTGCTAACAAATATTCCCCCTTTAGTCAAATTTAGAATGCTTTTTGCTGCATGGAAATCTTTAAATATTTTCCTCTGAAACTTCTACTGCTATTGCGTTTTAAAAGCCTCATTACATCAAGAAATTATATTCATCAATTTTCTAGTTTTTTCATTATGCTACATTTTTTATATGTTGCTGGAACTTATTATATTAAGTGGGTCACAGTATGGTTTTAATTTGTTTGCCCAAACACACCAACAAGTATCCTATTACCATTTAATGAATAATCTTATTTTACTGATTTATAACACCTCCCTTCTCATACATTAAATTATTATTAAGCATTTTTTCATATGCCTTTTGGCCATTTGCATTTGCTCTTTGAAGAGTATCTTTTTTAGCTCTTCTGCCCCTGTTTTGACTGGGTTGTTTGCTTTGTTTTTGTTCAGTTGTGAACTTCTATGTAAGTCTTTGACATAAGTTCCTTTTTTGTATGGAGTGCAAATATTTATCCCAATCTGCAGTGTATGTCTTCATCCCTTTTAGTCAGGGAAATGCAAATCAAAACTAAAACGAGTATCATTTCACAACACTGGAATGGCCCATTAGAAAAAAAGACAACAACTGTAAGAAAGAGAAATCCTTTTACACCGCTGATGGGAATGCAAACTGATCCAGTCACCATGGAAAGATGTGCATAGGACCCTCAAACTACTAAAAATGGATCGATTATATGACCTAGTGATTTCACTCCCAGAACACACAAAAAATTTAATTAGAAAGGAAACCTGTACGCCAATGTTTATTGAGTACTATTTACAATAGCCAAGATATGGAAACAACCAAAATATGGAAACAACCAACAGATGAGTGGATCAAAAAGCTATGGTATATCTACCTAATGGAATACTACTCAGTGATCAACAAAGATAAACTCATGCCATTTGCAGCAACATGGATGGGTCTGGAAGGGATGATGGTCAGTGAAATAAGTAAGATATAAAAAGAAAAATAACAGAAAAATAACAGATGTAAAAAGAAAAATAACAGGTGGTTTTACTAATTGGAGGACTATAGCGAAACTAAACAAAACATGAAAAAATAAAAAAGACAAAGCTTACATGCAAACTACAGATCTGAGGCATCCAGTAGGGAACAAGACGGTTCAAAACATGAGCAGGAAGAACACAAGGGTCTATGGTGATGGCTCATGGGTGATATGGTGGTGGGAGATAAACAAGTATTACATCTGAGAGGAGAAATCAAAAACTGTACAAAAATGAACCATGATGTAAGAAAATTAAAACATTAATAAAAAAGGTAAAAATTAATTATTGATAATAGGGCCCATATCAGGGCTTCATCCTTTTTTAGTATTCTTGAGCCAATACAAGTCACTTTTTTGTCAATTATTCTATTACTCAACTATAGTACTAGTAAGATTTTACTAGTAATAAGCCTCAAGTTAATAATTTTTTTTATTATGGAAATACTATCTTTTTATCTTGAATTATTTGTTTAAGGCTTCTTTTGTGGCTTTCGGGTGTTTTTAAATATTTTCTTCGATTGTTCCTGCTACCTTCTTGCTAATGCTATTTCTACATATTTTATTTTAGTGGTTGCTATTGAAAAATTTTAGAGTATGCAATGCCCGTTATTTTGTCTCTTCACCCAAACTGAAAGGTCCTGAACCACTCACCTGATTTAAGTAAATATGGGAGAAGGAACTAGAAGCCCACTGTGAACAAATACTTTGAAATTCAAGAGCAGCTCTGTGTAGTGGCTAAGTAGTCCTCTGAAAACAATTCTCTCTGGGATTATCTTATTTCCAGGCTCAAATTTTTAGTTTCCTTGGTATTTAAATTTAAGTAGAAAATTTGTGGTAAATTCTTACCCAGAAAAAGACAGCACTTGCGCAGAGGGTTATTCGTATACATTTTCCCCAGGTAGTAAAAGGAACACGTTCTTCTTCCTAATTTAAAAAAAAAAAAAAGTTTAGTCAAGCAAGGGATGATGCCAATGAAATGATTCTTTTCTGTTCAGTCACGAAATTAAATCCTAGGATTAATTTAATTTTTTTTTTAAATTAGTTTTCAAAAATGGCTGCCTTACTCGTAACTACATGTTCTTTTATTAACAGTTCCAACATACACACACATGAGTATGTGCACTGTTTACTTTATCGTATTTTCTGAAAATGCAAAGCTGTAAAGCATTCTGAAAATGCAAAGCTGTAAAGCATTCCTGAGTTTAGTTTAGACTTTAGAAGATATTTATCATGACAACAGTTTCACAGACATCTGTAAAGTACCAGGTCTCTAGGATGTGGTTTTTGGCTGAGATTTATATTATGTGTTCATTTGGTAGAACTATGTATTTTTAGAAACTTCATTTTATAGTGTATCTGAGTATATTTAAATTTGTAAAATAAGAATCAGCACTTCTTAAGATTTATCTGGATTTTTTTTTTTTTTTTTTTTTTTTTTTTTAAGACTAGGTCTTGCTATTTTTGCCCGTGGAACCGCAGGCTCTCGTTGCCTGGGGTACCAAGGACTCAAGCAATCCCCAGCCTCAGCTTCCCATGTAGCTGGGATTACAGGCACGCACCACCATGACCAGCTATTTTTTTGGAACTAGGTGTCGCTACGGGCCCCAGGCGGGACTCGAACCGCGATCCCTAGCCCCGGCTGCTTCATAGGCTGAAGCTTACAAGCACGAGCCACCGTGCCCGGCCTAGATTTATCTGGATTTTAAGAGCAGCTGTAAAAATTGCTGCAAATCTTTAACTCTATTAATTTACAACACTCATTTGAGGAAGCAACTCTGTTATGCTCATTTAGAGTTGAGAAAATGGGCACAGAGAAGTTAGATTTTTTTGCTTAAGATCATTCCTAGGCAAGTATAAATTGCTATGTTCAGGTTTGAACCCAGGCAGGCTCATTCCCAAGCTCACGACTGTACTGTTTATTTTATCCAGTGGAATATGTATTAGCGAAATAAATAAATAAAATGAAGAAGAAAAGTAAAGTGAATGTTCATGTTCAACTTTTTTAATAAGCAATATTTCAATGGAACTTTATTAGTTGGTAATTTTAAATTTAAAGCTGGGAGGATTTTTCCTTTTAATATTTTTCCTTTGTTGCCAATATCATAAGCTTTTATCAGTACTAAAAGTCATTATTAACATCTAATTTTGTCCAAGTTTCAGTCTTTATTTCTGATCATCTTTTCAACACATGCTCTGACTCTGTCTTCTGCAGTAAATGGTGGAATCTATTCATAATGGGAATTATTTAACGCTTGTTATATTGTAAAAGACAAATGTCACCTTCTGTTGACATTTGGATTTCATCCTCCCCCCATTTTAAAAATGAGGAGGTTGAACAGCTCTCCAGTTCATTTTATGTTGATATTCTGTGAATCTGTGATTTAATTTATAAAATCTATAGTTGGGGACATTTGAAGATGCTCTTGGTGAAAGCATTTCTTTGCAAGAGATATTCGTATTCAGAGCTGACTGTCCTTATGCTGATGACTGCCAATACAATCAGCTCTAAATTTCCTGTGTTGATGGAAAGAAGCAATAAGGCAGATGATTCAGAAATCATCTTTCATTGGCTTTGAATATTTATACAGACATACACTTTTTTAAAGTCTTTGCAGCAGACACTGCAGCAGCCAATTTACCTTTCCAATTACATAAAACATCTAGCAGAGTGCCTGAACAGAGTTAGACTTCAACAAACGTGTCCCTTGCTCAATTCTTCTGACTTTAGGTTGAGTCACTTTGTGCATATCCTGACCAGAAGGTGGAGCAGTGACTCAAGTTCATGCAGGATGAAGGAGGCTAGCTGCTTGCAAAAAATTGAGAATCAACTACAAAAACCAACATCTTTCCTTACACATCATGTCATAACCTAATTTCCCCGACATGATTATTGTCAGAAAGAGAACACAAACATGGTGTCTTTTCTGATATATTCATGTCATTCTGACTTGTTTTTATTTTTACAGTTGTCATGAGGAGATCATAGTTGTCTCCTGTGTCCACTATTCTGTGCTCAAACACACCCCAGGCCACTAAGAACCAGGAAAGGAGGTAGTGAAGGGACACAGATATCAATGACTGTTATGGTCCAGAGGTGAGTCCATCATGCAGCTGAAGCTGTGGACCAGGACTGAACAGACTGACCAGCATTTAAATAGCCCCTTTACCTGTGTGCTCTCCTTGATGATCTTTACCTGTGTGATCTCATTGATGACTACGTGCGTGCACTGTGCCTCATACTCTGGCCGAGGTTGCTCTTCCTGCTGTAACTCAACAGTGTCCCACTCGTACTCAAGTTCTGCCTGGCGCCTCTTCCAAAACTCCAAAAACAAGGTAACTAGTGGAAACAAAATAGGATTTCATGGATATTCAATAGTGAACAATGTTCTGAAAACTGTGCTGAATGGTGTTATCCATAATATTTGTATACATGGCCAGTAAACTCTAATGTGTAGTTAATAATAATATTTAAAAGAAAAAAAGTAATGCTTTTATTAACAACTTGGGGAACAAGTGATGTGAGTATGTCTAAAGCTAAAGTATCTGTTACTGGAACTTTATTGCCAGGTAGAAAACATCGATATTATAATTCAAGAGCAATTCTCTTTTCCTGCCTTCCTTTCTGCTTTCTTTCAATGGCCCTGAGTGGGTAGCCCCCAAATTTAGTAGCCCCAAATTTCTACTACCACTCAAGCCATCCCAAACTCATAAATTCTAAAACTGGTATTTATTTTGATCATGTACAAAATATGAGTAAAATAATTTTTAGAAATCATTTTTATTAAATATTGTATTATAACATAAATTTCAGTGATCAATCATTGAAATCTTTAATTTTCAAGAAATTGTACCTTAAAATACTAAACAAAAAAAACAAGTGCAAATTGAAAATAAAGTTTTAGGGTAAACTCCCTAAGTCCTTCTTCTGCTCCAACTGCTACCATTACATCCTTCCTGTAGAGAAACTCTGGAATTACCACTCTTTCTGATAATTTGTAGTCTCTACCATGTGCTGAGATAAAGCTCCTACTCAAGGAGCTCCAAGGTGTATAGGACTAAAGTGACCGTGTTGAGGGTCACGATGAAGGCTGCTCCGAGCCACAGATCAGAACACGCAACCAGGTTTGGTTCTGATCCAGGGCCTGTGAGTCACTGAGAAGTCCAGCAGGCAGGTATGAGTGCAGAGTCCAGGCTGAATTTTATTAAGTGGTAACTGAGGTTGTAAGTACGTAAGGTGCTAAAAAGAATATAAAGTAGCTCCCCTTACCCTCCAAACCCCCTGCCTAAGCTGCATGTGAGAAGCACCTGGGAGTTTTAAACAACACTGCCCCGGTACCGGCCCTGAAATTTTATTATCCTAGGATGGGCCTGAGCAATGCAATGCTGCTGCTTTAGGCTCCAGTAAGCATTCAGAGTTAAGAATCACAAGTGTGGAAAGCAAAGAGCCTCGTCTGGAGTCCTACCAGGGACAGCCGAGATGTGGGAGGAAACTCCCACACCTACTTGGGACACAGCTGTAGCACAGGGGTCCCTGAGCTAGAGAAGGGGATGTGGAGGGTGAGAGGGTGGGGAAGGGGTGCTATGCCCAGCAGGGCCTGCTGTGACCTCAGCCATTTTCAGTAACAGTGCAGAGAGTAGAAATCACATGGACATTGGAATCAAGTTCAAATCATGGCACTGAAAATTACTATTTAGATATGTGGCAGCTAGTTAAAATACAAAATCAGAAATAACAAATGCTGGCAAAGATGTGGAGAAAAAGGAACCCAATGCAAACTGGTCCAGGCACTGTGTAAAGCTGTGTGGAGGTTTCTCAGAACACTAAAAATGGATTTACCACAGGACCTAGTGATTCCATCCTTGGGAATTTACCGAAAGGACACAAAAACACTAATTTAAAAGGAATCCGCACACCTATGTTTACTGCAGCACTATTTATAATAGCCAGGCCATGGAAACAATCTAAATGTCCAAAACAGACAAATGAATTAAAAAGTTGTGGCATATTTACACAATGGAATATTACTCAGTGATAAAAAAGATAAGCTCATGTCATTTGTTGCAACATGGTCGGAGTCAGAAGGCATAATGCTGAAATTAGAAGAAATTAGAAGAAAAAGATAAATATTGGATGGTCTCAGTTATATGTGGAATATAGAGGAACCAAACAAAAGGTCAAGAAAAAGTCAAAACTAGTAAGCTGACCATAAATTTGATGCAAATAGCAAAGGAGAGGGAGGGATGAACATAGGGAGATATGGTGGCGATTCATGGATGATACAGTGGTAGGGGAACTATGGGGATTGCAATGATGTAAGAAAAAACATCATTAATAGAAAAATAAAAATTAGTAGAATATTTCAACTTTCTGAGCCCTGATTCCTCCTCTCTAAAAGGGGGGAACAGAGACTGCATTACAAGGCTGGTGTGAACCAAATAACAGTGTCAGTAAGGGCCCTCTTGATCCTCTGAGATCACTGCCATTACTCTCCCCATTTATTTATTTAATTTTTTAAAGTTGATTACAGATATGTATTTTTTACATACCCCACCACCATATTACCCATGAACTGTCATACTGTTTGCAATTTAGAAAGAAATAAAGGCACAAAAATTCAAATATTTGGTAGCAGGTGTAAACCCCAGGTGCTCTGTGCTCCCCAAACCAAGCTCTTCTTCCTCACTATCTGTTACTTCCCCTACTGGGTGCTTCTAAACCACTTGGAATGAAAACCTTGGGGTTAAACCTACAAAACCCTTGGGTTGGGCAGCCTAATGCCCTCAGTTCTCCCAGATAACACCCGTCAGGTGCATAGTGCCAGCTCACCTGTCAGACCCTGAGTTCAGGGAAGGTGGGGGTCACTCCTTCTGGAGGAGGAGCTCTCCCCTCAGTTCATGGCTTAGACATGGTACCTCTTTCCCAGCCTGAAAGAGAAGCTAGAGCAGAGCCTGCCAAAGCCTATCTCTTGGGGACAGTGGGCACAGCACCTATGCCTCATAGCTCAGCCACACCAGTCCCCATGGAGGTCACAACTAAGGCCAGGAGCCCGTGCTGAACATGGACAGTGATGCCTTCATGGCTTTGAAACTGCCAGCCATTCGTGCCCTCATCCCCTCTGGGGGTGGTGTTGGGGTACATAACGATGTAAAAACAATGATAGGTAAAAAAATTGATATGCAATCAATTAAAAAAATAAAATTAAAAAAATAGGGATAGTAAAGGCAATGATCTCAGAGGGTCAAGAGGACCCTTACTGACACTTGGTCATTTGGTTCACACCAGCTTTGTGAGGCAGGTTTTGTTCCCCCCTTTTACAGAGAGGAATTCGGGGCTCAGAAAGTTAATGGTATATTAATGGAAAGTTAATGGGATACAAATCTCAGAGGCAGTAAGTATTCTAGGACCAACTGGGCCTGGGTGATCCAGCCTCTCGCGGAGCCATGCTGGACTGGGGAGTAGATCTTTTCCAGAGGACTTCTACCTGGGGTAAGGGTGTGTTACCCATGAGCCAATGTTCCTTGGGGTGCCTAGCAACCACACAGTGGATGCTGCCTACTTACCGAAGTCCCCATGATTTCATCTCTGATAGACATGCATGTTTCCTCTCTAAGCATAGTCCTCCACTTTTCACTTTCTCGGAGGACTCCACAGTCAGTATTACGCACATCCCTCAGGTTCTTTCCATGGGGGTCCCTACCCCCCATTCCACCCCTCTATAGGTACTAGTGTGTAATCTGGGAAAAGGCACGGTTCCTCGCTTCCAGAGAGCACCTGTGTAGACGCATCCGAATCAGGTTTGGCCCCTGGAGGTTGTACTCATTACGACCACTAGAAGGTCAGTCTTGTAAGGGCAGGGATTTTGTTCAGTTGATAGCTGAAGCACCAGCACACAGCAGGCACTGAGCACACACTACTAGCTGAATGAATGAGCTGCTCCAAGAACTAGAGAATCACCTACTCAAGAGGACTCAAGGGCTGCTCTCTCCACACACAGCCACCCACTCTGTACCACTGTTTGCCACCCAGTCCACCCCGCCCAGGCAACCCACACTGGAGACTGGAGAAGTTGACAATTTACTGTGAAGTCACAGAAATTCCAACTCCTTGACTGCTGAGTGGGCAGACTGGAGGGTTCATCACAGGTCATCTCCTGCTTCCTAACTCACTTGGAGCCTGAGGACCACACACGAGGCAGCACTGGCTCTTTCCAATTTCAAGACAGGGCTATGAGGGTGTGGGGTCATTAGGGTCTCCCTGTAAGTTGAGCCTGCTGGAAAAGCTCTCTAAAGTCATCTTTGCTATCCTCCTCCTGTTTCTGGAATGCCTCTGAATTTTGCCATTTTAAAGCAACTATTAGAAAAGAAGATATCTAGGAAATTCCTTTAATTTACTTTTAATGGAGAAAAGCATTAATTTCCTTCCCTCTGAAGGAAAGACAGTTGCCTTTCATTTTATTTCAAAAAGCAGATTACTGTCAAGAGTGATATCTCTAGACACATCTATTTTGCAAGCAAACTGTGATAAAGCACAACAACTCTTGCTGCCCTTTGACTCCAGGAGACAAACCCAGGAGACAAACCCATGTTGAATCCTTACACCTGTGAACAGAAGCTGCAAGTTCGTGCGTTCTCCTTCCTGCTCACATGTCCCTGCATCGTAGAGGGCAGCATCAAGGGCACAGCACAAGTCTTTCCTAATTCAGTCCCACTTTATTCAGTGGCCCAGATAAAACAGTAATACAATCATACTACCCGAAAGAAATACTTCTGTATCTTTCTGAAAGCTGCCATAAGCTTATGAACATACTCTGCATCTGCATGAACCTAAAGGCTGACCATAGCCTAAGTTATTGGCAGTGCTCTATCCATGCTTGTCACTTTTGGGATCTTAGGTGCAACGCTGAATCTCCCCCAGTGTCTTTTTCCTCTTTAAAATGGGAACAGAACAGTCATTAAGTTAGTCAGAATCTAGCAATTGTACCAACAAATGATTTATGAAAATAAACTTGCTTTTCTCAGGAAAAAAAAAAGCAATATAAGCAACTGTGCTGGTGCTATTGGAGTAGAACAATGGGGATCCTCAGCCCCTTCTCCCTGGACTTGGATGTAAGGGATAGAAAGGCTGTTTACCAAACCCTGAACTTTCAGAGCACTTCTGCCTAGGAAGTGATAAAACCACCATGTAAGCAAGAAAAAAGACCTGGTGAAAAATAACCAGTTGTTAGCAAATTCTCAGCCTTGAAGGAGAAAACTCTGGGGATTGCAGGAATAAGTGGGAGTTTCTTAGTTCCTCATTCCAAACAGCAAAGGGCTTCTTATGACAACGCAAAAACACCCATAAGCTAGCAAGGCTAGCCAGTGTTCTAGAGTGTTCTGGCCACATCTCTGCTGACTCAGTTATATCCAGAACAACAGCACCAGGAAGATGCTGTCGGCTAGGAATTTCCTGTTCTAGGTCTTTTCCTCTCTTGCTGCATGAAATAACCAAGAGCACACCCATGAGGAGCATGGCACACATGTTCTCCAGTAAATCACCATCCAGGAGTCCCTACCTGATTTTATATCGGAACCCTGACAACAAGAAACGAGAGGTGGGCAGCTTGCCCCAGGACCCTGGGGATGACAGTTAATCTAGAGAAAGTACGTATTAGATGAAGAAGATGCCCACATTCAAATGAAAGGTCAGACCACAAGCACTGCAACCAAGAACCAGAGACACATTCTGGTAGACAGGAAGGTTCTGATTGCCAGAGAGTTCTCTGGCACATCTTAATGGGCCTTGAAACTTCCCAATCGAAAGGTTTGAAGGTTAAAAGCTACATTTCCCAGATCTCTTTGCGGCAAAGATGCTTCTGTGAGTCACTTAGAAATTCAGCTGAAGGAAGGCAGAGATGGCCATGGGAAGGGGATATTTGCTGGTGTGGACTGAGAGGAGCAGCCCAGCCTGGTACTAAGAACCACAGCAGTTTCTTCCTGATCCCCGGGGTGGCCCTCGACTTTCTCACTTTTCTGCGTCCTTGTAAGCTACCTGTCTGAAAAGCATTAGTCTCAGCCTAAAATTCAAAGGTGAAAATTTAAATCTACAGTCAAGTAGCCAAAAGCCTGAGCTCTCAGATTTAGGGGAAATTAGACAGAAGTGGGTAGAAGCAGTAAGAAATGGGAGAGCAGAATCTGCTCAGACCTTTTATTTCACCCACGTGGTAGTTAGGAGCCAGAGTCAATATGACTGATGGCCTGGCTTGGCCTAAAAGGGCGGACATTTTTCAAGTAAGTATATGATGGGCACTACATTTACTATAAAGAGTTTTGTACATACAACTCTTTTAATTCCCAGGGAGCATAAAAATATGCTAAGTGCCACATCCACATGGGGACACAAGAGTAGCAACAGGAATATGATGATGGTGATGTTAAAAACGCCACATGATCCTCCTCCTCCTTCAGTTCTGCAGTTTCAGACTTTTCTATAATGAGCTTCACAGCAGTGCTCGTAAGGAAGGGGTAACAAGAAAAGGAATAGAAGGCATTTAAAATGAAGAGTTCATCATACACACATATCCTTAAGCAGACACATACCGTGTGCCAAGCACTGCCGAAATGCCTTCTACATTTCAAATCTGTTTAAATAAAACTTGCAGCTCAATATGCTTAAGTTACTTCTGCAAACATCGAGTAATGATCATAGTGAGTCACTAGGAAATATGAAGTTTGATTTTCAAGTGTTAAAATTAATATGTTGAGAGCTTTATTTAAATGCCTTTTTAAATTAGGACTATCAGCATCTATTAGTAGATGCAATTTAATAGATGTGCCAGAATTTTAGTGACCATGAGGCAGGGCTGAATAGTGGTTAAAAATGCCCACCACTGTATGTCTGGCACCTGTACTCATATGGGGGTGGGGGGGGGAAGGAATTGATTTGATAATGAAGGGGTACACAGGACCTGGCTACAGAAGCTTGACCTTTAAGTGTTCTATGTGTCAAATGTCAGCCAGCGTTTGGTCTCTAGCTGAAACATGCTAAATGTAGCTTGCTAGGCAAGTCTGATCACTGTGTGTCTGATCACACAATTCACTTTAGCAAGGAGAGGCAACTAATGTCTCTACAAAGTGTCCCAAATCATTGGACAGCGTGCCCTGTGATGTCCTGACTAAGAGAAATCTTGTCCAGGACACCAGTGAAGCTTCTGTGAGTGGCCTGAGTTGCACAATAATAAGACTCAGTTGCCTCCTCTCCACCTGTTTACAACCTGAGTTCTGTTTCCCTTTGATGTATACAGTGAGATTAGAAATGCATTTATCTTTGAGAATGGAAATTTTTTTTCTTCTGTGGTAGGAATTTACATCAAAAGTCTGCATTTGAAGAAAATGCTAATTGCCTCATTACATTAATAATGCTATTCAAAGTAAATCATATAATGTTAAAATTTCTTTAGATGAATGATATTTGTTAGGATTATATCTGCCCTATTTATCAAATAGCATTTTGTTAAAAGAACAGCACATATTTCCCAAATATTCACTCATACAGCAATACATGAAAAAGAAAGTTCACCTGTGATACCCCTGTTGCTGCTTTGCCCAGAGCCCCAACCCCATGGAAGTTAGGTTGCTTCACAGCTGTGGGGTTGTTACAATGAATCATGTCTCTTTGTGTAGAGCTTCAGTGATATGTTCCCCACCTCATGTGGTATTTGGCCTGGTTGTGACTTGCTTTGGCTGATGGAACATTAACAAATCTGAAGCAACCATATCCTTGAAAGTCTGTGCATTGGTCTTATCCTTTCTTACTTGTTTTTGGTGCCTTAAGGTCATCCTGTGGAGAACCCTGGCCTAGCCAGGATGGGAAGCTGGAGGATGAGACACCATGTGGAGCAGGATGAGCAGTTACTTTTTCATTCAGCAAAAGTTAACTGATACAATGGTGTTAGAATTACAAAGGGAGTTCTGGTGAAACGGAGGCGTGGGCAATCCAAGACCCTAAGAGTGGGTTATGATAACAGCAAGTTAAATTGTATGATGCTATTTTATCAGGTGCTCATATTGTCTGTGAGTTTTTTTAATATGAAGTGACAAAAGTAAAATAAATGAAAATAACTTACCCCATATTCCCATAAACACGGCAAAGACGAGTGTTCCAAAACTGTCAAAGATGCACAATTTCTGGAAAATACAGTAATGGCCCATGGATGAATCTTGTTCTCCATTTACTAGAACTCAGCAAGTATATAATGCTTTGTATATTCTAAAAGTCCAAATTCCTTTTCAAAGCTGATACCTCGATTAACAATCACCCTATCTTCTACACACTTAGAGATGAGGTCACATTCTTTTGAAAGCAAACAGCCTTTGCTCTAATTACCAGAATACATTTTCCACAGCAATATTTCCATATCATAGATTGAAATAGGTATAGCTAAAATTTCACTCTGTTGGAGATGCTATCTAGCTTTTGAATGATGGTGTCTTTTTATGAGCCATCATAGTAAACTGGGGTTGGAAATGTGGCCTTGTGAAAGCAACTCTTCTGTCACCATCATCCACTCTGGTCCGAGGGTAAGTTCTCAGATTCCCACTGCTCTTGTTAAGAGAAATACTAAGCTGGGGTTTGGTCTGTGGCTGCTTTACCCCATAACAGCTGCTTCTTCAAAACCAGTGATAGCTTTCACACTACTGCTGACAGGCCTCTGTTGGAATAAGATGCAAGGATGCTCTTTTCTTGCTGACATTACAAAGGGTACAGTGACCACGAATATATATGGATGGCCTATTTCCCTTTATGAATTCTTAGAAAATTTTACAGTTAGTTAATAATTCTTCATTAGTGAACATATTCATACCCCCTAAAAAAATCTGGGATTAACGTAAAACATAACAAATATATTGCTAAAAACATAGCTTTTTAACAGATCTGAAAAGGAAGACAGAGTAAAAAAAGAAGATACAGGTTTTAAAGAAAGCAAATTCAAATGCTTGAGAAAATTCAAGTTTTTTTTTTTTTTTTTTTTAGGAAATCTATATTGTTTGTAACTTTTGGGGTTGCCCTTTATAATGATAATAAGTGACTAAACTTTCATCTATTTTAAGGCATTAGTGATGGTATTTTTATAAAAGGATATTTATTTATTTTTAGAACCCATATATATTTTTTATTTTATTTAATTATATATATTTCACATCTTTGTATTCCCTGGGAATCACCCACCACCTTCCCTCTCTAAACACTCCCTCCTGGTCCCCCAAGTTATACACTTTAGTTTGGTTGTTAGCTTGTTTGAACTTTTCCTCCTGGCCTTTACTTGTTTTTCTTATGTCCCATATATTTGTGAAAGCATTTGATTTCTGTATTTTTCTTTCTGACTTGTTTCCACTAATATGATTTCCTCTAGGTACATCCATGTATCATACATTCATCAAATTTGTCATTGTAAATTGATGAGTAATATTCCATTGTGTATATATACTACATCTTTTTCATCCATTCACCTGTCTTGGGACATTTGGTTTGTTTCCATGTCCTTGCAATTATAAATAATGCTGCAATAAAATTCGAGTACAGGTGTCCTAAAAGGATATCTATTTAACCATCTTTCATACATCTGTTTTCCAAAGTGTAGAAATATCCTTCAATCATTTCTGATCAGAAAGCACAATCCCAAATTGTCATCATTCATTCATTCTGCTCAGAAACCCAGCTCAAAGAAGAGACAATCAATAGATGAGAGGCAGCTCAGGAGAGACTTGCTCTCCCCCTACTTCTCAGGCCCCAGCGTTCATACATCTTTCAGTTTTGACTCTTATGGAAAAGTATCCTGATGTTGTGAAATGCTTTTGCCTGCCTTATCCTTTACTTATAAAGGATACTGCCTTATCTTTTAAAATTATTATAAATCCTGTGAAAATTGTGTTGCATGTTAGAATGTTATTTCTGAAGATTCTGTAATGTTAATGTAACTTGGATGATGCTACCATTTTTACCATGACAAAGAATTAGAAGGTTGTCCACTCTGGTCTGGGTTCTCCATGAGTGACATGGGTTAGGAATTAGGACAGAGTTTAGCAAGGAGGTTCTCTGGGAAATAGGTTTAGGTGAGCTTGCTTAACAGGACAGCATGGGAGAGTTGGTGTTAAATCAAAGTCCCAGCCAGCTCACAAGGAGCGGGGAAGAAAAGAGACCTACATGAGCAGGTTTAAGGATTTGAAACAGCGGAACCAATCAGAATCTAGAAAAGTGACCGTTATTCTTGCTTTCTTGCTAATTCAAAATCTTATAGTGAATGCATTTTCAAGAGCAATGTACTATAGTTTAACATATTCCCTTTTATCTTGCCAAACAGTCAAAAGTATTATTTTGTGTTATCACAAAATCAGTATTAATTCTAATTATTTCTACAACTGTTTCATTTCCTTGAATCTGACTCCTATTTCTAATGTGTTAACACTTTTAGTACACATGCTGATTAGTGACTATCCCATATCTCTTTCCAAAAAGAGGGATAGAAATGAATATATAAATGTACAGATGGAAAAATGGTTGCATTAACCAACATACAGAAAAGTATGAAAAGATGCTCTTTTTCTCCTTTTTGAATTTATTTAATTTCATTCTGCTATAAAGCATTGTTATTCAATGCTTCTTTCCCTTCATAAATCATTATGATGAAATTCAAGAAATTCTTCTGGAAACTGGAATAGAATCAAGTATTTATTTTTTCCAAAATAATAAAAATAACATGTAGACAGAGACATATTGGAAGGTCATATGTTTAAAATTGGATAGATGAAGTGGAACAAATGAGAGAAAAGATGGGGATAGAGTATGTGACAGAGAATTTCTTAAGGAAAATGACATTTCCAGTTGTACTTTTATTTGTCCCTCCCTTCCTTCCCCACTGTACTTTCTGGAGTAAAATTTGCCTCTGGTATTAGTGGTATAGCCCTAAATCCAATGCCTGGTGATATGCACTGACTGGTAAACTCTACATGTTAGCATCACTGGAAACCAGCCTTTATATTACCAGCTTGAAGTGTTGTGCCTTGTGTGATCTATGACAGGTATTTATAATCTAGTATGGGTGTTGGGTTGGGAGGAGATAATTAAATCAATTTTAATTAAAAAGCCAAGTGTAAAAACCCACATGTTGTCAATGCTCTGAAATAATCTTATATAAGTAGTAGAAAAAAATTCAAACTAAAATGCAGTTTAAGACTGAAGTGCCTGGTACAACTGCCAGCTGGAGAGGAGCCCAGGAAAGGCAAGAACCACAGATGTGCTGACACATTTTGACTTTACTAAGTGTGTCACTTTGAACATAACTGTTTACTATCAGATCCCCAATGTTTTATTCTGAAAAATGGAGATAATAGCTATTCTACCTATCTCACAGGGCTTTTTTGAGTATCAAAGCTGTTAAGTACAAGAACTTTGCAAAGTATAAAGTAATATCACTATGACAGCAATGTATTCAGATAAATAAGTTCTAGATGGAGAGATAAGAATATTCTGAGATTGTAAGAAGTTTCCTAAACTTTCATGGCAGACATGGGGATAGAAGAGTGATCACAAGGGAAAATAGTATGTCAGAGATGTCAGGAACATTCTCCAAAGTCAAATGACCAGCCTTCCTCCTGTCTGCCTAGCTGGCATGCCTGTCAGTAAGCTCCCTTCAACCTCTATGCTCATCTTAAATCTCCTACATGTTCTGAAGCAAAATAAAAAACAAAAATTACCTTTGAGGACTCGCAAGTGATGTTGAGTTTCCAGAAAGGACAAAGCCTGTCACACTGAGGGCACATGATGATCTTGCCACCAATATCAGGATTACATACTTCTTTGCTAAAGAAAAAGAAAATTTAGTTATAACAATTTTAATGAAGGGAGTTTTCTTTTTAGTAGCATGATCAAATTGAACATCCATTCAAGATTAAAAACCTAAATATTAAACTACGAGTATAAGTGAATTTCATTAACCTGATAAATAACAATTGTTTCAATTATTATTGAAATGTATTGTAAAATGTGTTTATTAGCAAAATGTTGAAAATATGTCCTTTATATCAGACAGAAGACAAAGGGTGTTATATGTACTTACTTCTTTTCAGTTGGAAGCCCTGATAGTACAATGTAAGTCATGAAAAAATTGACAGGAAGGTTGTAAGGAAGAAAGAAAACTGCTAGTTCTAAGAGGTTACATCATTGTTATATAGCCAGTACACTAGAACCTGCAGATAAATTATGACAATGAGTGACATTGTAATTTTCTGAGGAAAAAAAATCAACACAAAATATTTATAGGGGAATGAAAAAGAAACTATGTCCCTAGGAACTTGCAATAATCAGAAACTTTTTAAGTGCCATTTCTCAGTACCTTAAAAATATAGTCTAGGGATATTCTAATTCGCTGTGTATTAACAGTTATATAGACAAAAATAGTAAAACTGCTCTGGAAGAGTGACAAAATCACTGTGAATGAAGATGTTATTGTGGTCATAATTTGAAGAATCAATATTTACGATGTCATTTGTCTTCAGTTTAGCTGGAAATTCAATAACAGAAAGAAAAATCTGAATAGTCAAAGGTATTTAAAACTGATTAAGAAACATTGAGCAAGAGGACAAAATAAAGAGTTCAGAAAGAGAACTGTGTACTATTCTGAGTGAACAGAATAGTAACGTGAGAGGTGATACTTGAACACATGGGATAATGCAATGGAGTGTCCATATGGGAAAACACAAAACTGAAACCCTATAGCTTACATACACATAAAATCAATTAGAGTTGGAAAATGAGAATTTCTAGTACCACCTTATTAGAAAAAATATAGGATATTACCTGGATAACTTAGTGGTAAGAAGAAATCCCATAAATAAGGAACCCAAAGTGAGAAATAATAAAGGAAAGAATGGATATATCTAAAATTTTTAAAAGTGTGAACTTCACAAAAAAACTAGATGCAAACTGGGAGAAATTTTGCAGCCAGAAATAACAAAGGGATATATATATACTTGGGTATTTAAAAAACTACAAATTAATAAGGAAAAACAGCAAACTAACTACAGGTAGCATACTGGTTCCACTTGAAGTCGTTCAATTTAACTCAGGTGAAAGGGCTAGAGTTGTGAAATTAGCTGGTCTTGTAAATAATGCAAATAAAAATAAATGGGCATAGAAGCACGTCTGGAGTATCAGAGTAAAGTGCTATTCCTCCATAAAAGCCAGGAGAACAATGGCAAAATTTGTCTAAATTAATCTTTGTATAACTCTGGATATTAAGCAAAGACACACCAATCTCAGGTGCAGTTGAGGAAAAAAGGTTAAATCTTTAAGACTAATCAGCTTGGGACATTTTGAGTTGACCTATTTCATCTCCATATCCTCAGTCTCAGAGCAGCTTTAAAAACAAAATTTGTGGTAAGTGTGGTGTGGTAACATACCATATCTGAAAAGGTATGATCCTATATGATCCTATATGACCTCTGAGTCATATACATTATTGAAAACCAATTTTATATAAATACACACCACCACCTCACACAACCTCACAACTGTGGTGGCTAAGCAGTCACTGAAGGAGGCAGAAGTGATCTGAAGCTACAGGAAAGCCCCATCCCCAGAGAAGCATCACTCTTTATCAGCTCCCTAGAGTAACTCTACTCTCAGGGTCTGTCATCTTTTGATGGATCTCAGAGTTTTTACTGTGCAAACAACTCTATTACCAGGGTGTGTGTTAAAAGCAATTAATGGGGAACTAGTTAATACTGCAACTGCCTGAGGCAGTGGTATGAGATGACCTTGAAAGGAAAAACTGGGGAATGAGTGATCCACAGGGAGACTTAAAAAGCTCCAACAAATTCCTAGAATTGTAGATGGTCATGGGCACATGAACAGGAAAAAAATTTTGAGAAAACAATCTGTCACCACTACTGAACTTAACATTTTTTTAATGTTCTTGATTTACTTTTTATTTTATTAAAAAGTTTTTTTATTAATTGCACACACACATATTACATCATTGTCTATGCCACAAAAACATTAATTCAAAAAGACACATGTACCCGGATATTTATCGCAGCAATATTACAATTGCCAAGATATGGAGACAACCCAAATGCCCCCAAACTGATGAATGGCTGAACTTAACATTCTTGATAAGCAAGAAGTAGAGTTTAAGAAAGAAGTCAAGCTGCCTCATGGAGTGCTGAAGACATTCCAGCACACAAACTACTTGGCATGGGTTCAAAGGATGAGTGGGTCCAGGAACTTAAAGAAATCACTGTCTAATCATGAGGCAACAACGAGGCATATTTAATGCAGACTTCAGTGTCTATCCATGAAAAACAATACAGATTTCAAAGAATTAGCAACCACATGAACAGCAGCAGCAGCAGCAGCAGCAGCAGCAGCAGCAGCAGCAAAGCAGTAACAAATTCTTAAGAGGGGGAAAATCTAATTTCTAGGTCTGCCACCTTCCATAACATTTAAAACATCCAGTTTTCAATGGAAAAATAGAATAAACAGAAAAGTATGGTCATAATACGGAGGGCAGGGGGGTGAAATGGGGGAAGCAGTTAACAGAAACTGCCCCTGGCAAGAACCAGAAATTTGTCTTTCAGTGTAAAGACTTAAATAAGCAAGTAAACATAGTTCAAAGACTGAGAGCTATAACAAAGAAAGGTTTTGTGTACTGCTGATGTTGACATTTATCTGAATTAGATTGCTTTAAAATGAGATGTTACATATCTCCAAGATAATCACTTTAGAAAATAACTCAAAAATAATGTTTAAGAAACAACAAGTTGAAATTGTTGAATAGAAAGCATCAATTACACAAAAAAGTAGTGATAGAGAAATAGGAAAAAATGACACAAAAGCAAAGACATAATAGAGAAAAATAACAAAACAGCAAATACACTTTCATTCTCAAAAAAAAAAAAAAAAATCACCTTAAATGCAAACACACTAAACATTTCAATGAAAAGGCAAAAGACAGAAGTAAAATGAATAGAAAACAACAGAGAAAAATTAGCATTAAGAGTTCATTCCTTGATAGTGGGGTATGGTGGTGCACGCCCGTAATCCCAGCTACCTGAGAAGCTGAGGCTGGGAACTGCTTGAGTCTGTGGTACCCCAGGCAATGTGAGCCTGCAGTTCCATGGGCAAAAATAGTGAGACAAATCTAAAAAAAAAATGTTCCTTGAAAAGATTGACAATCTTTAGCTTAGCTACCAATAAAGCAAAGAGAAAGAGTGACATTACCAAAATCAGAAGTAAAGGAGTGACTTCACTACTGACCTTACAAAAATAAAAAAGATTAAGGAACTACTATGAACAATTGTATGCCTATAAATTAGGTAATCTATATGTAATAAAATATTTCCTAGGAATATATAAATGACAAGTTAATCCAAGAAGAAATAGAAAAGCTGAAAGGACCTATAATAAACAAAAAGACCAAATTAGTAATAAAAAATCTTTCCAAAGAAAGAAGCATAGACACAGATGGCCTCAATGCTTCACGAATTTCTCTAAGAATAAAAAGGTGGGAACACTTGACAATTCCACTATATGACACCAGAATTACACTAAACAAAGGCAGACAAAGACATCACAAGAAAAACATTTATGAACACCATTTATGACAATAAATGAAAATATGTTCAACAAAATACTTGCAAATCAAATGTAGCAACACATAAAAAGGATCATGATCTGGCAGATATAGCTGGGAATACAAGGATAGTTCAATATACAAAAATCAATTCAAGCAAATACCAAATAGATTAATGGACAAAAATTAGGCATAGAATGTCCATAACCTAATAAAGAACATCTATGAAAAATGCACAGCAAACATATTTAATAGTGAAATTTAAATCATATTTAATGGTGAATGCCTTCTTTTGAAAAACATTGTACTGGAGTCTAGTCAGGGTAACTAGATAAGGGGAAAAATTCCTCAAGATTAGAAAGGAACAAATAAAACTATATGTATTCCAGGTCACATAAAATTTATAATAAAATCCTAAGAAATTCAACAAAAAAGATTATGTAGTTAGTTCAACAAAGTTATTAGATACAGAATAAATATACAAACAGTAATTATATTTCCACATACTATCTATGAGTAACTCAAAAGCAAAAGGAAATAATTGCATTTACTATAGTATTAAAAAGAATAAAATACTTAGAAATATTTGGGAAAAGAAGTGCAAAACGTATACACTGAAAACTACAACATGTTGTTGACTGAAATTAATGTTGGCCACATAAATGGTAAGACAATCTGTGTTCATTCATGGATCAAAAGACTTAATACTATTAAGATGTGAATAATCCTTAAAATGAACTACAGAGTCAAAGCAGTTCTATCAAAGTCCCAGACGACTCTTGCAGAAATGGAAAAGTTGTGAGATACAGAAATATAAAGGATCCAGAATAACCAACAAATTCTTGAGAAAGTAAAAGGAAATTTTGATTTTTCCAATTTCAAAACTTGCTACAAAGTTACAGTAACCAGCATGGTATATTTCTTGCTTAAAGGACAGACACAGATCAATGGAAAAGAACTGCAAGTCCATAATCAAACTGATACACGTACGCCAACTGACTTTTGACAAGAATACTAACATACTCCAATAAGCAACGACAACATGCTATGCAGAACTGGGAAAGAAATGGTGAAATCCTTACTCATACTATGTATAAAAATTAACTCAAAATGAAATATAGACCTAAAACTATAAAACTCTTACAGACTAAACACTGAGAAAATTTATATGATTTTGTATTTAAAATGTTTTTAGGATATGACACCAAAAGCATAAACAGAAGGAAACATTTAGATCAACTGGAGTCCGCTAAGATTAAAATATTGGTGCTTCGAAGGAACATCAGGAAAATGAAAAGACAGACCATAATATTGGAGAATATATTTGTAATATATCTTAAAAGGAACTTTTATCTAGATATATATATAAAGAACACTTACAACTTAACCATAAAAAGCAACACAGTTAAACTGGGTAAAGGATTTGAATAGATATTTCTGAAAAGAAAATATAAAAATGGTAACAAAATACATAAAAATTATCAAAACTGCAGTGATACACTACTTTCCTATCCACTAGGATTATACACACACACACACATAATGACCCCAAATACTGAGGAATAGCAGGTGCTAATAAGAATATGGAGAAATTAGAATCCTCATACACACTACTAATGATAATGTAAAATAGTGTAGCCACTTTGGAAGACACTTTGGCAGTTCCTCAAAATGTTAAAAACAGTAGTGATATCCTAGAAATTTCATATTTTGTTATATTCTCAGGAGAATTTAAAATATCTTTTCAAAAACTTGTATATGAAATGCTCATAACAGAATTATTCAGAATAGTCAGAAATTGAAAAAACCCAAATGTCAACAATTTTATATTTTAATATATTTAAAATATATATATATTATGTACTATTATATATTATATATGGTGTAAATATATACTATACATTAAGTTTTAGAATATATATTACATTCACAATTTGATTTAATATTTTAAATATTTGATAATTAAAGCTTAAATAGTTTTGAATATAGGGGTAGAGCCTTAATTTTCTGTAAATTAAGCTGTGTGAAAAATTAGTAGGAATATGGTAATTTCATGAAGTGAATTATAATGAAAACTACCATGCAAGAGACCTATAAAAGCCAAGTTCTGTAATTTGAAAGTGTATTTCTGTGATGCCATTATAATAATTATATTTTGGAGGCTGGAAGAAAATGCAAAGCAATGGAAAAGCCAAAGACAAATTTTGGTAAAAGTATCAGCCTCAGCCTTTGGCCACAAGTTCTTCGGAGGAGGAAGAGACACCAAAGACCATCTGCAGCTCTCTGGCTAGGAAACCACAGCGAGCACAGAAGCTCAGAACCTGTGTTCTAGGGATGGGACGATCACGCAGAAGCATCAGGGCTGCACATGACCCTTGCCTCTGGGATCAGGCTGGTAAGTCTGCGATTAGAGGATTTTGGTCAACACCTCATCTGCCTGTCACACCTGGACTGAGGCCAGCTGACCTAGAGACAACGCCTGGTTTGGTGTGGCCACTCTCGGGAGGCTCACACCACCAAAAGCGGAGTAATAATAATTCAGAATCTGAGAGTGACATGAAGCGTGCTTGGGCAGCTGGGTATTTCCCTCCAGACAGTGCAGCTGCTGTGTGAATTCCAACTTCAAGCACAGACTAATTCATTATCATTTATTTCTCCTTCTAACATTTTAAGTGTTATTCTCTAAAGTAAAGTAAAACAAAATCAATATTGTTTATTTGAGATTTTCAATACATAATTCTCAAATATTAAAAGGTCATTTCTAAAAGCTCAAAAACATCTACTTTCCAGTTTTGACATTCAGAGTTGCCCTTGGCCCACACCCACAGGACTCAGTAAAGCACTACTCTGGAGCCCAAGTTCAAGGACAGTCCTCTCTCTGGTGCTCCTTTCTAACTCAAAGTATTGTCTTAAAATATTGGAGTGTTTCCTAAGGGTAATATTCTTGACATACTTGGCTACATTATCTCACACAATTTTTATTACTTATTTTGTTGTTTGCATATTTATGTATATATATGTATACATATACACACCCCCACACATATATACACATATAAATACGTGTGTGTGTGTGTGTGTGTGTGTGTGTGTATCTCATTGCATTCCACAGGGTTCTCCCTTCACCTTATCACCCATGAAATTTCATCTTGGTCTTCTTGTGTTTCTCCCTTCCCTGATTTCTCCCTCCCCATTTCCCCTCCCTAGTTTCTTGCCCCAGTTATGTTGTTAGCTTATTTTGACTTTTTCTTGGCCATTGTTTGTTATTCCTATATCCCATCTCTAGGTGAGACTATATGGTTTCTGTCTTTTTCTTTCTGACTTATTTTTGCTAATATGATTCCCTCTGGGACCACCCATGTTATCACAAATGTGTCATATTTGTTAGTTTTGATTTCAGAATAATATTCCATTGCAACACAATCCCCCCCTCCATTTTACTTAATTATTATACGAAGAACACAAATAATAAGAATTCTGCAGTGAGTATTCTTTCACTGAAATACTCTAGTCAACCTTTCCACGTGGTAGCAAGGAATGCAGGGGTTACCTCCATGTGCAGTTGTTCTGATTGATAAATCCATAGAGGAAGCAGGCCACTCCTACCACAGCTGCCAGGAGGAGCATTTTAGTGTAATAGCCCAGCCAAGCAAAGTAGATTCCAATCTTCTCTCCATAATATTTCCTGAAGGAAGACAGAAATATTTTCAGAAGACAGACATCTTGCAACTTCATTCATCTCTGATTTTAAAGGAAGGAGCAGAGTTCAGCTTCAACTATGACTTCATTCACACTTTAAACACACTCATTTTCATAGCAGACCTTACATCCCACCATGAAGAACAAAGCACCATTGCTGGTTAGCCTGTTGAAGCAAAGTAAATTTAGAGTAGAGCAAAGGAAGACCAAATGCTGATAGTGGAGACGAGAACATCACCATTATTTTTTTGTAATGACCACATTTTATCTGATCTCCAAAAAGTTATTCATAATATGCAAGAAACAAAGGAACACAAACAATCTACTTGGTTACCTACTTGTGTTTATTTAGGGAATGTCTATGGAGGAAATGTCATGTAAAGTACAAACAATACAAAGTTAACTGATACTAATAAAAACTAGCAATGGAATGTCCCTCTGATCAAAATATTTTAAAAGCTAATTTTAAGAATCAGAAAGAGCAGGATGGATATGATTGGGGAGACTTTGACTCTGTGTTCTTCATACTTGGCACTTCTGTTTTTCATGAAGTGATATCCTCTGGGGTCAAAAGTTGGCAGCCAGGTAAGAAGATTAAAAGAAAAGCAGAGTATAAAATGGTGCTCAGTTGTTCCAGGAAAATAGGGAAAGAGCAAGGGCTTATGGGTTAGGAGAAAACAATGAGATGATTAGCTTAGGATCTACTGCTTTTGTTGGATCTTTTTTAGACTGATTCAGTTATGGTTCAGTATTGGTTGGCAGACCCTGGCAGATTTTCTTAGCTGAGGCCTCTGATATGGTGCTGAGCTGTGTTTAAGCTAGTGGGGACATGGCTCTGAGTACAACTTGGGGACCTGAGCCACTTTGGGCAGGAACATATGTACTGACTGGGCCTACCACACAAAGAACAACTATGAGGTCACTCCCCTAGTTAGTAGGCCTGGGAGTAGGCCATAACCATGGGGAGAAAGAGAACTCAGGAGAAAGGAAGTGTGTCTATGATCATGTAATGGGGCTCTGCTGTAAAGGTCATGAGTGACAGGTGAGCTGGCAAGCAGCTCTAGGTCCAGGAGTGACAAGATTGCCAAAGACTTCAGCTGTCATAGGTGAGTTCCTTGCTGTTATGCTTGCTTTAATGTTCTTTCAACTACCCACCCTGGAAATGCCACATTTAAAACTGGAAAGCACATTGAAAGTTTCCTGCTTATCACTGTGAACAGCAGCATATGCAGGGACATGGATGGGTTCAAGGGCCAGGGCAGTATCAGCTTGATGTGGGACTGGCAAGAGGAGCATCTGGCCATGGCCACATCTTCCCCAAGTGCACAGTCCACCCACCTGCCCAGATCTCACTCATTCGGGTCTCAATGCACATATCTCTTCTGATATGGTACTGGGATGGAAAATAGATTAAGCTGATTGGTGTTTAACTGGTGCCAGTCAAACAGTGAAGGTCTAAAAATAGGCCAATCAGGCTTGAAAGGCAGGGGTTATGATTCAAGGATCCAGAGTTCATTCAGACATTTGGATTAACATTTTTCGACACAGATTGGCAGGAGGACTCATCAGGACCTCCCGAGACAGGCTTCAGAGAACTCTGGGACCTTGCATCTGCTCTGAATTTCCAACCCATAGCCTGACTGCTGCTCCTGCCTCTGGCTCTGCCACCATGTCACTTTTGTCACCAGTGGCCTATATCTGTCAGTGTACAAAGCGCTGTATGAATAGTGCACATGCTCTGGCACCATCAGTGTGCTAAGTGCGCCCAGCTGCATCTTAGAGCTGCTACCACTTATCATCCTCCACCACTGCCTCCTGTGCTCTTGCTTCTCACACTGCGGGTCCAGTGTCTGGCACAGACGCTGGCCTGGCCTTGGGATAAGTGCTGCTGTGGTGCCACCTCTGATGGCATCTGTGAGCTGAATCTCAGTCCAGAACTTGCCAACCTACTGCCAGCTCCAGGCCCCTGTGAAGGGATGGTGCCATCTTGCATAAGTAACATTTGCATGTTTATTCCAGGTTGTTCCTTCTGGTTGAATTTTTTGGAAATTTCCTTTATAATTCCTGGAAACCACAGATGAAGATTTAACAACTTGGAGGTTCAAGGGCTTATGGATGAGAAACAAAGGAGGGAATATAAAGACCAGGGACAGTGAACAGTTACTTGTATTTTCTGTAGCAAAGTGTACTATCCATAGATATGTCACCACAGTCTATGGGTTTAACATAACAGGAAATAGTTGAGAGGGAAAACTTCATGTGAATGTCAACTTAAAATTATATACATAAAACCTCTTAAAATTTTATTATAAAGGATAACCAGAGTGAGAAAAAGTCTTCATAATTGTAATCCATTAATAAATTAATAAACGAAGCAAGAAATTAGAGAATAAGAGAAATGAAACCTGTTATGAAATAATGAAGATAAGCAGTGAATACGACTGCCAATTATGAAAAAAAAAAAGAGACACAACTAGACATTATGTGTCTTCTGATAAAAGGACATAGCTCCAAATATCAAGTATTCTTACATAAGGTCAACACATCAAGCTTTTAGATAAGGATCAAATTAGCTAAAGGGAGTACATGGAACAGAGGAACAAGTCCAGTAAGATCACAGGGGAAGTGAAATCAGCGAAACAGAGAATGAAGAAACTTACTATAATTGCAAGGAAAACAAGAAATGAGAGAAACTTTTAGAAGATATTTGATTGCAACATCTGAACCTTGTTTCAATTTCTGATTTGAACCAAAAAAAATATTTTTGGTGATAATCAGGGAAATCTGAATACTAATTATTTGATGAACTAATTTAATGAATATTCTGGCTATTTTTTTAAGATATCTTGTCATTTAGAAATAGATACCAAAAAAGATATATTTAGATTTTTTCTTCAAAATAGTCCAGGGTGGAGGGCAGAAGAGGGTGGAGATGACAATAAAAGAAGACTGGTAAGGGAGTTGATAATTTTTGGTTCTAGGAGATAGATAAAAGCATGTTAAGTGTATTATTTCCTCCACGTTGGTGTATTTTGAGATAGCAAATTGTAAAATAAAACAAAAACTATGTACTGTTTTAAAATTCTCTTCTAAGATTAAGAGGCTTTTCTTAATGTGTGGGTGCTTACATGGGGCATGGAGACATTGCAGAATGAACAGATACTCGCTCAACCCAGACTTTGGGATACCAGGCTCTCCCCTTCTCCTTATCCTCCATGCACACAATTCATAACCAAGCCCTATCGAGCCTTCCCTAGAACATGTTCCAAATCTGCTCCAACAATTGCTCTTCAGGTCCACTTTTGTGGCTTCCTATCTGGCCTCCCAGCTTCCTGTGGCCCCTGCAATCCAGTGTCCGCATTGCAAATTAGGAACAAGATAAAATTACTGGAATGCTTAAAATATCACATATGCTTCTCATTCCATTTAAAGTCTAAATTCTTTTTTTATGTTCCTGACACTCTTTTTAGTTTGCGTCTTCTTATCCTCCTAGTTATCACTAGTCTTAGCTATTTCATCCTTCTTCACAGGTGTATTTGTACCTCAGGGTCTTTGTACAAACTCTCCCTATTCCTGGAATAATTTCTTTTAAATTCTCAAAGGACTTCTTACTATCTAGGTCTCAGTTCCCAAGTGCCCTGCCAAAAGATAACTTCTTGATTCACCTCCCCACCTTCCTTTTGTAACTTATTCTGTTTGCTTATTTTTATGTTTGTTTGGTGGTTCCTAGTCTATTTTTCTCCAGCAGCTTCCTCTAGACCATATAAACTTCCACAGATCAGCTGAGTTAGTGCTTTTCCAAGGCAGACTCCCCAGCTACTGATTTTATCTTGTTAGATCCAGTGAGACAGTATCTAATAGCAGATCCAGGGAAACAGTGAGCATTTATCTCGCTTAGCACTCAGTTTAAATTAAATCTAACTTTACTCCTGTGTAATTAAGGATTTGGAGAGTCTTCATTCCCAGTTTCTGAGAAGCAACTTTAAACTCTTAAGAGTTTCCCTATTTAGGGTGATCTTTGGTATTCAAGGTGGAAGCCTCAACCCACCCAGCAGTTTACTACAATAAGGTGACTCTTAGTGAGGCCTGAGGTAGTTCTGATAACCAGATGACTCAGGATGGAAGCTGCCCATGGCAGAAAGATCAGCCAGGTAAGGAGGGCTGGGGCTTAGAGCTGTGTGATATGAGAGTGACCTCCAGGAGAAGTGGGTCTGGAGAACTAGCCATGTGGGCAATGACTTTATCAGTCACACCCACATAATGAAGCTCCAATAAACATACTGGGTAATGAAGCTTAGAAGTCTAGGTAAACATCCCTGGAGGCAACACTCTGAGCATGGTCCACACTATTCGCTGCCCTGGGGCTGCCCTGAGTCCTTCCTTGAAGCTCTCCATAACCACACACCTGATAAGATCCAAGGGTTGCTTTTTGTATATGCTTCGGGGATGAGCCCATTCTCTGTACAGCAGGAACCGTTCGCTGGGGCAGCTGAGGTCCTCGGAGGGTTGGTTAAAGTTGCACTGGGAGGCAGAAGCAGAAAAGTGAGCATTGAAATCACTATGTATTCACAAATCTTTTATTCAATGCAGTGTTTTGTTCATCTGGATAAGGGGCATAATCTGGAATGGAAAGACAATAATTCTCAACCAAGAGAATTGCTAACCCTTGGGGGCATTGCATACTTGGCTGCGACCATCCTGGGGAAACACAGCATGGGACTTAGTAAGAACCCAGGGATGCTTATTGTCCTCTAAGAGGGTTCGTCTTCTAGTCCAGCTCCCTCTCTAGGCACCTGGAGGAACAGAGCTTGGGGGGGGTCCATTCTAAAACCTAGACTTCCTGGTCCCCCCAATTCAGTATCTATTCTGTGACAACAAGGAGAATGGAAACAACAAAATGAGTAACAGCATTTGTCCACTTAGCTTATTTAAGAAAAAAATTGTTCAGCATCTGCTTAAATTCACTCTTCTTATATCCCTTAATTCCTTAGTCTTTCCTCCTGGACTAGAAGCAGATTATTGCCCTGATAATCCAAGACACCAGTCCTGACCAATAACTCTTCCTCTCCAATACCACACACGACCATTTCTTGGGCTGTAGGAACCAGAGTTTTTCCACCCAAAGAGTTGAGCATGCGCAGATGCCAACTACTTAATTTGCATACCAGATGAATATTCATGAAAGCTATGTGCTAATGTTTCCAAAGTTCATGTTGTCTTATAATCGCTGATTTTGCTGAGGCACAAATTAAAGACACATGGACAGTTGGTTTCTTTGCCAGGAAGCTCAGAGTTAGTTTCTCATCCATCTCTGTTTTCTATTTATACACCTGCATTGGGTAGCCACTTAGTATCCTAGTTTTATTATTTCATAGAGTACATTTCAATTGTCTTTAGACACAAATACATAGTAGCAATTGCCAACCTCAGTCTTTGCTTTCTTGGTCTTAAATATTTAGATAAAATGATAGTACATATAACAAAGAAACAGTGCAATATAATATAGTGTTTGTTTCAATGACAAAACTTTCTTGATATAGTATCCAAGCAGCTATGAAATTATTTAAGGGTCTGAGGCAGTCACACTTAGAAAACTTCATCTTGTAAGAGATATTATCAGCTAGAGAAGTGTTCCTGAATTTGAGGAGTCACGGTCAGTCCAAAACATAGTTCTTAAAAAATGTCAGCACTTTGCCATATTGCCAGTGTGACAAGAACCACAAGGGATGCTTTTTAAAAGCCCTAAGATGTTTCAGGCAAAGTTTGAAGATGGTATGTAGGTGGTGGCAGGGAAAGTCAGTTATAAAGAACAATAAATGAGAAAGTTGAACATGTATTTTGCTTACAGAGAACTAATACTTTTCTGGTTGATAATAGTATCGGTCAGTTATTATGAAAATAGTAAACAAAATAATAGCTAAGGATTGATACAAAATCTGAACTAATATAATTAGTCCTTATAATTCAATGAGGGGGATATTATTATTACCATGTTATGATGAAGGAATTGAGAAGCGAGAGGCTAAATGACTTTCACTAGATCATTCAGCTAGAAAATGGTGGCAGGAACATTTTGACTCTGGAGTTCATACCCTTAGTTGCTAATCTGCACTGTGTACACATTTACTCTGGGAGAGCAATTGTTCACTCACTCATTTAAGATGAAGGCCTTCTCAATACCTGAGATTCAGCAGTGAATAAAACCTGGCTCCTGTCCTATGTGAATTTGTCATCTGGCAATAGATTATCATCATTTTACCAAAGAAACTTAATGTCAAGAAAATCAGCCTTTCCCTGTCAATGCTGGAGCATGCATTAAGTATATTATTTTTACCATTTGACTTACATCATGGAGAGGGAAAGCAGCCTTGTAGATTCCAGAGCTGACAAGTTTGCTAATCCCAAACTTTTTAACATTATCCCTTACTTGATACTTGACCCGAGAGAGGATGAAGTAAACCTAGAAAGAGTTAAAAAAACAAAGTGTTATTTACACAGTGAGATGAATCAATTATGGCTTAGTATTGTAACTTAAGGCTGTAGCCCTATTTTTCTGCCCCTTTTTTGTAGCTTTTGAAGCAAAATTTAAACAAAGTAGTAATCATTCAGCAGCAGATTCCAAAGCACTCCAAAGCAGTCACTCCATTTGGCTCAGACTTACAATGCGACTTCTGGTGGCTGGATTGAAGAAAGTATCCTTGTCTTGAATATAAAAATCATTCATCCGTTTCTTCTCAAAGGGGGCAGTGAAAAACTCCTGCTCTGGCTTGATGATATTCTCATTCACCTGCAGGACTTTGGTGAACCAGTTGAAATTAGTGAAAGCTGAGGACTGAGTTTTCAGATCGTTGGGCTTCAGCGGCAACTTGATGTGCATTATCTCAGCATATGTACACAACACCTCCCAGGGGGCGTGGACTTTTACAAACACAAGTTTGTCGTCCACAACCTATATGGGACAAAAACCAGGGACAAACCAGGAAATCAACAAATGTTTTATAATTTTAAAATAGATTTTTCATTACGTTGCTGGTAGTTCAAATCCATCCATGCTTGTGTGTCCACAAGATACCTGGCACAGATAAAATGAAACTAGATCTGCAAACCATCATGAGATTTTGCTTTAAAGACAATTTCTTGGTTTGAATTATTGAGGAAGTAATTAATATCTATACATAGTTCTTTCATAAAATTATTTAGTTTTAAGTGAAGAAAAAATGACATTGTTAATTTGCCCATTACTCCATTCAAATTAGTGATTAAAAATAAAAACTACAGAGCATTCATTTCTGCATAACTGTAATAACAATTTTTCAATATCTTAAATCTAAAAAAGCACCATTCAATTTATTATATATGGTCAATATCATGTCAAATGTTCATTACCAAAGCTGTCAAAGAATTAATATAGAAGTGTATATATGTGTGTGTGTATATATATGTAAACATATATATATATATATATATATATATATATATGTAAACACTAAAGGGAAAAACAAATAACTGAAAAAATAGCTCCCCTTCCTGGAAAATAAAAAAAATGCATATTTTAACAAAAAAGTTTGTAAGGACTATCAGGTTACTTAAGATATAATTAAGATACAGATGGTTTTTATTTTCTAATTTTTCATCAATTATTATTTATGAAATAACAATTTTGAAAAGATGCTTAAAAGAAGAAAATAATTACTTGTACATGCATTTATTCTTATAATCTTAAACTATCAGAAAAGAGGTATTGGTTGGCTTGATCAGAAATAAGTACACATTCTATAATGCTGATTTTCACTGAGTCCCCTTTGTAGCCTACAATGAAGACAGGGTTGGGGTTGTTTCAAATGCCACCCAGTCTCTTGGGGACAGTGGGGTCCCAGAATGAAAGCTAGTGAAGGGCTGGACAGGGACAGACACATACCGATCTTGTGGCTTCGAGCTGCAGACCATCACAGATGAGGTTAGACTCATATGCTTGTCGCTTTTTCTGTCAAAAGAAATTGGAAGTCAGGCCTTCAGTTTCATGAAAGGCAGGAGAGAGCTTCAAAACTAATGAAACAAAACCAGTATGAACTTGATGAAGATACAAAAATGTCACAGAAACAGCAAAGGTGCTGTGGCTCTTTTTGGTTGCGGGGGTGGGTTTCCCAGACAGAAGGCTATGGGCCCACCTGGCTCCCCAGTACTGGAAGGTCCTACCAAGGGTCCACAGTTATCTGAAGTGCGAGGATCTGATGTGGGCACAATGCCAAAGACTTGCTTTAGTTTAATGGAGGTGTTGCATACAAACAGTGGTCTGGACATTCTCCTCTACCATTTACCGAGTTCATTTTAAAAATATTGTTCAGATAGAAGTGAAACATCCAGCAAAAGACAGAGAAGGAGGTGGAACAGGGAGGGAAGAACACAAGGGACAGGTCATGGGTGATATGATGGTAGGAGAAATATGCAGACTAAAATGTAAATAATTACTAAATAATATAAAAATTTTATTGAAATTTTATTTCCATATGAGGCATTGAAATAGTTTGATTTTGGATGGATGCATTTCATCTCTGCATGCAGTGACTAAACTCAATAAAACAAAGAATTCTGGCAAAATTTGAAAGAATTTTGTTCTGTGAAATGTTTTTCAAGGTAAAAACATCTAAATCTTTAAAACATAAACTTAGTTTGTTAATAATATTTTTCTCCATGTAACACAGTCATTTAACAAAATGCAGAGTGGACTGTATTTACTGATTAGTAAATTCTATCAGGCTTCTGTCAAATTGGGTCCTAAGTGGTGGGCAAACAAGTAAAGGTGGAGACTTGACTGGTATTTTGTTTTTTTTGTTGTTTGTTTATTTATTAGAATTGATTGCACACACATAAATACATATATATATTTATATATTTTACAGTGTTGTACACTCCAAGGTTCTCTCACCACCTTGAAACCCATGAACAATCTTAATCTCTAGTGCTCATCCTTAGAATTTCTTGATATTGAGCAGCAACACTACTTGATGAGACTTAAAAAATGGCAGAACATTGTGGTGAAGTTCACAAGTCTTGAAACCAGATGCCCATGTTCACATTTTTGTTCCCTGATTTATTCATCCTTTGCTGCCTGGCAGGACACATAAACTTTGTTCATCATTTTCTTCATCAGTAGCTTCCTTTCCAGGTTCTCCTGAGGAGCATGTGATTTAAACCACATAAAGCTTACAGAGAGAGAGAGAGAGGAGAGAGAGAGAAGGGAGAGAGAGGGGGGAGGAAGAGAGAGAGAGAGAGAGAGAGAGAGAGAGAGAGAGATTGATTGATTGATTGATTGATCAAGGCCTACATAGCCCAGAGGCTGCCTTGACAGGGAGCACCTTCCTGACATGCAGTTGTGAAGGGCAATGGAGAATATTCATGAATATGCATCTGGGTTGCTATGCTAGACCTGGAATGATGTAGGCCTTGAATGAGGAAAGCACCAAGCAGCGAACACACAACCATGTGAAGAAGGTGGAAGGTCACTGGGCGAAAAAATACACTAGTGGCCAAGTGGAATTCTTAATATACCAGATGTTTTTCTAAGAGTTTTACAAATGTAGCACATTGAATTGCTTGCTGCAATTTGAGCATACATAGTAACTTGGAGAAAAACCTGCCAATTCTGTAACTTCCCTAAAAAGGAAAAGCAGCAGCCAGGCACAGTGGCTCGTGTCTGTAAGCTTCAGCCTATGAAGGGGCCGGGGCTAGGGATTGCGGTTCGAGACCCGCCTGGGGCCAAAAAAATAACTGGGTGTGGTGGCGCGCACCTGTAATCCCAACTACCTGGGAAGCTGAGGCTGGGGATTGCTTGATTCTGTGGTACCCCAGGCAACAAGAGCCTGCGGTTCTACGGGCAAAATAGCGAGACCTAGTCTCAAAAAAAAAAAAAAAAAAAAAAAAAAAAGGAAAAAGCAGCTTCCCTGAAAAGGCCAAGCAAGGCCAGAGGATAACCTGGAAGCCCGAGACATAAATTTCTTCTTCCTCCCAGTGGATGATTACCCACTTTGGCTGCCTCTATCTACCCCCACCCTTTTTTACCCTTGACCGCCCATATTCCCAAATTCACAGACTTAAATCCACCTAGCATTCTATGAAGCAGCTTTCCTTCAGTCTACCTCCTAATGCTCCGATTTTAAATCAAGCCTGTCCTTGCTCTTGGCTGCTGTTTTGTTTATATTAGATAGCAAGCATTTTCATACTACAAACCAATTTCAATAGAGTGCTGGGCACAGAGCAAACACCCAATACAAGTTTGTTGGGAGAATGTACTCACATTTATTCATTTTACAAACATTTCCTGACAAGCATCCTATCACATGCTGAAGATTCAAAGAATTTAAAATAGTTTGTGGAAAAATAAAATAGTTCACGGGGAACTACAGAGAAACTCAGCACCCAGTGGCCTAAGAGTCTCCCAACATAGGACTGAAGGACCCATTCACACGTTCCAAGGTTTTGTCATCTACTGCCCTTTATGGCCGCCCTACACTGCAACCCCCAACAGAGTGTACACCCTCTCTAACAGATAAATATGCAGACACTCAGTCTCCTTGTCCCCTTGAAATTCAACCACTGGCCTATAAGCTGGGCCCAGCCAATCAGACCTCTTACTCTGAACTCTGAAACAAAAATTCACAATGCAAAGAATCCCAAGGCAAACAAACCATTCTGGGGTGCTTAAGAAAGGCAATGACAGTCCAGGTGGCAGTGAAGCAGGGGTTTGGCTGGGCATAGGGAAGCAAACTTCCTTCCTGTCTAGATCAGCTCTGCAGTGGGGTTAGGGTGCTGCTGCTTCTGACTACCTGCTTCACATTTGCCTCATAGAAGAATCTGTGAACTGCTGCCCAACATCCTTCTCACATAAATCCCTTGTCTGCCTATACTGAAGCTCATTTCTGCTACTGGCAAGCCAGCATTCTGACAGGGATGGCAGACCAGGCACAAACCAGGCAAAACTTATTCACCTAAATCTAACTCCTTACAGGAGCTCAGCAGAGGCCCTGAGTAGTTCAGACAAGTTGACCTCCTTCCCTTCAGGGCCGGAGGCTCACTGTGAGGTGCAAAAAGGTGGCCTGGCCGTCTCCCCAGAAGGGCATAAGCAGGACTCCTGACTGTGTCCTCTGTAACCATCTAGAAGTCACTCAGGAATAGTTTTGTTAAGATATGCAAGGATTTCAGCTCTTGCCGACAAATGTCCTTCTAGTTAGAAGAACAGGAGAATTAGTCAGAAGAGAGGCCTCTTCAGTGGCTTTATGGTTGCTTTAGCAATTAAGTGCTGTTGAAAGAAAAACATGGAATTTCTATGCAATCTTATTAAAAATTCATAGTGCCCACAGGACCTAGCCACAGCAAGGCTTACAGTGATTTCCTCCTTTCCACCAATCATCCATTGGGAGTTGTTCCAATGTGTGTTCCAACTGCTCCACACATACCACAGTGGACCCCCAAATGAGCTATTCCACAGGTGGCCTTGCCTCCTTCTGCAAGCAGGCATCACTGTGACTCCTGCAGATTTCCTCCTTTCTACCTATCAATGGCACCTCTCTCCTCTTGGTAGAAGACGACTTCATCATTTTGATAGCTCTTGTTGAACTGGCTATAGCAACACCTTCCCTCTTTCTCTTTGTTCTTTCCTCTTGCAGGTTCTTACTCCTTAGTCAACACTTCAAATGTTCCCTCTCCTTAAGAATGTTAAATCCAACAAATGGACAAGAAAAAGTTAAAACTGGCAAGCTGATAACAGAACTGAAGCAGAAAGCAAAGAAATGGGAGGGAGGACAAAACCAGGGGAGGGATGAGCACAAGGGATCATGATGATGGTTCATGAGTGGTGGGTCATATACCAATGTAAGAAAAAATATATATAATCAATAATAATAAAAAACTCCATTATACCTTTGTTGGCCCCTTCTTTGCTCTTCAGTGGCCATCCTTGCCCCTAGAGATGTTTGAATTTTAATACTGACACACCCTTGGCGCTTAGAGCAGGCTTAGGGGTAAATAAGCATAAGAGCAATGATGAAAGGATGAGTCAGCTGAGTGAATGTGGTTCAACTTTGCCTCTTATGTAGAATGAGCTGAAGGTTCAAGTTACTGAGCCTAGTCACTAGGCTTCCCTTGCCTGAACCTCTCCCCCCACAAAGTGCTCAGGAACTTTTTTACTTCTGGGCATTGTTGATGAGACAGAGAAGGAGAGACATCTTTTAATTATGGCATGTTCCAGTACCAGATAGGTTGGGGGCATCCAAGAGATGAAGGGATTTCCAACAGGTTGGCACTTAAGCTATGAGAAGAACACAGGGGGACGTCCAGAATGGAGAGCCCAGGATGAAGTGCCCCAGAGCATAATGTGCCATCAAACACAGACACAGACCACTCCTAGTTTGGCTGTATCAGCTGCATCAACCACACTGCAACACACACTCTAGGGCACATGTGGCAAGGCTTCTTATCTATAGAACTTCTAAATTGAACCGTAACTCTTTTTCACCTACCGGGGACTCTGTCTGCTTGAATTCTGGTATTCTAGTCTACCAAATAGCATTTCTTTTGCTCTTAAAGTTTTGGTCTTCCTCTTACTTTTAAATATAATGGTTGGGTGAAGAGTGAGAAATCAAATACTGATGACCTCTTGCCATTTACCAGCTATATGATGTTGGGCAAATAACTTAAACCCCATGGACATTCATGGCTTCATCTCAGGAACAAAAACAGTTTCGTGTTGGGGTTGTTATCAGGGTAACATGTGATCACGAGTATAAAGTTCCCAGCATGATATTTAACATATAGAAGTCCTTGTAGACATGATACCCTTTATCACCATCCTCTTTCTCTGCCTTCAAACATGCTCAACATTCCTTATATTTTTTGAAAAAACAAAACAACTCTCCCCTACAGATGCTTAGAGGCTCAGTTTTCCTTTTTAGTTATCAAACATGTGAATGAAAAGAGGTAACTCCAATCTACTTGGCTTACACACTGCATCTAGTGACTCCTTCATCCCTCCAGTGGGACACTAATAACATCATTTCACTGGAAATTCAGGAAATGGACTTAATACTAAGTTCCTTAGCCCTTTCTTCCCTTGACGCTATACTACTTGGTCTTCCTGGCCATTAAGCTATCATCTTCGATAACTGGTGGAAGGACATTCTGCCCATTAAATGAAGGATGCAAAAATATTTTCCTTCCTCCTCTCTTGTGACCCATACCTGTGTGTCACAAAGGAAGTTGCTGATACAAGTACACAGCACATGTGAATACCACAGTTGTGGAAAACATTGGGAAGCCTTCTCTCTGGTGACATTTTAACAGCTTGCTAACATTCTCTCAGAAATATATTCTCTCAGAAATGAACTGATTTCAAACTGTTTGTTATTTAGGTTGTTTCTAATTTTTCATTGTTATGAATATCCTTATGGAGCAGTCGCTGTGCATCTGTTATTTCCTCAGGATAAAATCCTAGAAGTACAACTGCTAAATCAAACCATATCTGCAATTTTAATTCTCTGACATGTGTTGCCCTACTGCCCTCCAGAAAGGCGGGACTAATTTATCCTATTTTAGTTCTCCTCTAGTTCCTAAAAAAGAATTCCTGAGTTCCTTACTTGATTTTTCTCAAGACAATCGTTAGAGGGTGATGGTTTATAATGTTCTTTATTTTACCACTAACTATAAATACTTAAACAGCTGAATCAATGATAGGGCATTTTTATTTGCTAAACATGTTAATACATCACCTTGGTGTTACTTTAATAAGACTGTTCTTAGTATTTTCCTTTACATAGCAATTCACAAAGCACAAGAAGAATATTTAAAAAATCGTTTAAACCAGTTTTCTTCATTTGTCAGATAGCTAAATTAGCATATGTATTATATTTGTCAAACAGGCATATATCAGGAAAAGATTGCTGACATAAGATTGCCTGAGCTTGTTTAATATGAAGTCATCATCTCTACTTTGCCACAGAATTTACACTTGGATAAGTAACAGTTTTCTTGACATTTGAAAAAATTAAGGTAGAGCTGTCTTTCCTGTTAAAAAGGAAAGAAAATTAAAACTGCATATTGTCTGACACAGCCATCACTCAATAAATATTAGCTGAATGAATACCTGAGACTACACAACTTTTTACCTAAAAATTATCTATGCATCTTGATGGAAAAATATATGTAAGATATGGTTCTGTGTGTTCTACAGTCTTTGATCTATATTTGACAGCACAAAATGATTAAACTAGATTTTATAAGTCTAAAAAAGTTCTGTATTAACTCATGCTGTCAATTCCTCTAGCTCCAGAGAAGCAAAGTCATTGATACTGTAACCTAGATCTATTGTTTTTTAAACTATGTCTAGGAAAGCCCAAGTGACAATTGAGAACGCCTGTATATCACAAAAAGGATGCATGTGATTTTATCATTGTTGGTGAAGTGAGGTACTGGGGGCTCAGAATAAAAAGAACGAGAGCACTTCAACTCCCAAAACTGGAATTTTATTCATCCTTTTTCCAAGAAGTTAATAAAGCTGTCAGAGAATAAAGAATAAAGCAATCAAAATCACAAAGGACAGACTGGCATAATTAAGGAAACTTTCTGTCCCTAAGCACCTTAGATTACACATTTCATTTGGCTTAATAAAGCCATTGTTGGAAGGGACTTGCCTGTGAATTATTTGGCAATAACACTGACAGTAAATACCCATCTACCATTGTCTTCATGTCACCCAGAGTTTTTAGCATAAAAATGCAGGGGTAATAATGTTTAAGAAGTAAAATAACTGAATACATTGTGATAATAAAAAAGCATACATCAACTGGGATTAATGAAATATGTGCACAGATTAATTTCAAATATCCTTACTGTATTGTAGATCAAGTACTGATGGTGCTATCATATTTTTTAAACTGCTAATCTTTGCCAAACCTACAAAGATGGATGAGAAATAAGCCAAAGGTATTAAATTTGTGCAAAAATTACTATATAATTACTCTAAGTGCCATTTATTTACCATGCTCTCAAGAAGGTTTGTTATGGGAGAATAAAAATTTTATTTGGGACCTTAATTAAAATCAGATGTTAATGGTAAAACATTTAATGTTCATGGACTGATTTGATGAATTTACTCAAGTAGGTAATGTGTTTCAACAGTGGGGAGAGAAAAGATGAGTGTTGTACATCATCAGCACAGAATAGAAGTGAATATTTAGCTGAAGTTTACATCTGAGTTTACTTTTCAAATTAATATTTCTGGTGTAGTTATGAAAGGCAAATGCTTCTTGTAGGTAATTTAGAAATTTTCCAAGAAGGAAAATAAAGTCACACAAAATCCATTGGTAAGATCACTGCTGTAAATATTTCAGTGTAATATTTCCCATATTCACCTGCTTATGTGACAACTTGGAGTGCTGGAAATGCAGACCTCAGCCCCATCTCCTGGAGACCTGACTTCGGTGTAGGATGAGATCTAGACTATTTACTTAAACAAAGCAGGTGATTTTCACCATTAGATAAGTATAAGAAATGGTTTTATTTGTTTCTTCTCTGCACATAAACAGCTATTCACTTGACTATCCTCTTCAAATCCATTCTATAGGATATTCTTTAGAGGTGATATTTCGTAACCGTGTATGCCTTATTGGATGACCCTTTAGAAAAGTGAGGCCTGGGTGACTGTAGGGTTCAGCGTCAATGAAAACATCTTCAATCAAACCTAAGGCCAGGCTTCACCAGGATCAAAAGGAAAAAGGGTTTCATCTTCTCCACATCTTTGTAAGATAAACCTGGGACACTCGGGTTTTACTTTTCAGAATTTCACTTCTTTGTGTTTTTCTGATTTGGAACCATGTACACATTCCATTTTGGAAAAAAAGAAAAACAAGATTTGGATTCATTGCTCTGGTGCTAAGTACTCAAAATATAAAACTAAACATGCTTACACAAGTAACACATTTTGTAGCTGTAATTTGAAACTGTGGATTCTAATTTAATTTATTCCTTTTAACCTGCAATCTTAGTATATAAAAATGGTGTAAAGGAAGGAGATAAAAATATAAACGAGAGCTCTCTGCCTTAGTCTAACATTTGAAGGAGCTGAAATTGGTCTGATTTTACTCCTTAAAACAGAAGACAGAAGACCTACCAAAAGAAATCTGAGTGAGACCACCTTCTGGCTGTCACTGCCTCTACCTACCCTATCTTAATATGAAACTCAAGTTTACAATTCAAGGACTATCTCTTGCAAATGTGGAATTTCCAGGAAATTTATATGTTGTTCTGAGTCCTTATAATCTACATTCCTCATTGCTTTATTTTTCAGTTTGTAGAAGGTATGACAATGTTCAATCTATTCAATCATGCCTCCCTTTACAAGACCTCATGGAGGATTCTCTCTGGGTGATTCTCACACCAGATCATATTTCTTTTCAACAATCAGATTTGTTTTTATCGTGCTGAAACTTTGACCATGTTACTGAAAACATACCCCATTTTTTGTTTGCTACTAGAAAATGTAAAGGCAAATTTGCAGCTGAACTATAATTTCTGAGGCAGACCTTGTGGTTAATATAAAATAAGCAATTTTATTTATTCCTCTGACATATGGTCTCATTTTTTTGGGGGGTTTTACATTTCTGAGACCCTAAGTTTCTCATCAAATTGCTTTTATTCTTGGTTTTGTTCTGTGTCAGAAAATACTTGTACTGAATTATAAGAAAACTCAATATAGTATTAGCATAATTAAACATTTGAAAGATTTTTTCAGTTATATAATACTGTTGTGATATTAGCCACAATGAACCATACATTTAATGCACATAAGACTTAATGAGGAGTTAAGCAATCCCCTCAATATAAAAAAAATCATTTTATAAAATTTGAAGGCAAGTTATTGTTAAAAATATTAGTAATGTAGAACTAAGGCCTTTAAATTTGTAAAGAGAAATTCTCAAAAATGTAAGCAAGTTATGATATTTAATGATAAAAATTTTATAAACATTTCTACTGAAATTAGGAAGAATACAATGGAGACTTATGAGTTATTGGCTGGATTCAAGAGACTTTAGTAATTACACTTGAATAAGAAAAAGGTAATGTTAAAAGAAAAACATCACTTGTAGACAACAAGATTTTCTTAAAGCAAACAAACAACAAACAAACCACACAGTACTCTCTAGCCAACTAGGCCATCAGAACCAGGCACAGAGCCACTTCAGGGTGGGGTGAATTAGAGCAACATGCCCCTCCACCCAGTGCCCTACCAGCCATCCCAGCCACTACTGGAACCAAGCCTAGAAGTCTTCAGGAGAGATCTGAGTGCTAGCTCCATGGTCCCAGCAGCTATGCCCACCACCCATGAAATGCCCTGAATGGTGTAAGAGAAGGACACACACAAAACAGAAGTGCCAACTACAGTTGGGTAAAACAAAAGGAAAAAATGAGAAGAAAGAGAAAAACAAACATTCCAGCAATTCCTCAGGGGAACCATATAAAACAGAAAAAGAAATCTTCAGAATTCAACAACAGAGGGAGAGATTTTTATTTCTGCCATATACAGAGCTCAAAATTATGATGATGAAGAAAATCAAAGAAATGGAGTAATATGAAGGACACTCAAAAACAGTTCAGAAATATGCAATAAAACCCAGAAAAGGACGTGAATTGCCAAAGAAACACACACAAAAAATAAACAGAATAAAGAAACTAAAACTTTAAATAAGAAAATTATGAAATTTCATAATGGTAAAAAATCACTAGAGGACATGAAAAATTCTGGAGAATGCCAAGGAAGTAAAAAAGACCAAGCAGAAGACTGAATTGGTGAGCTTAAAGATGCAGAAAGAGGAAGAATCATAATAGGAAAAAGGAAAGATACAAAGTGAAACAAATGGAAGAACTACTTCTTCAAGAATGATTTGACATCATGAAGAAAATATAAAAATTATAGGAGCAGAAGAGAGAAGGGAATTAAAAATTATCTAAAGAAATAATGAAGAAAGCAACCCAAATGTGAAGAAAGGAACTGAAATATAAGTACGAATGCTACAAGAACAACAAGTTCATAAACGAAAAGAAATCAACATCAAGATACATAGCAATAAAAATTTCAAGAGTCCAAAAAAAAAAATAATGGCTGATAAGGGGGTAAAAACAGGTTACCTATGAAGGAACACTGATTAGACTACATCACACTTTTTTGAAGAACACATGGGCAAGCATAGAATGGGATGACATATTCAAAACATTTCAAGATAAAGGCCTTCTCAAACAGATTAGGGAGTTTGTGACCACTCCTCCCTCAAGACACTTTAGTAGGAACTTTAATATTTAAACCAAAGGGTGAAATAAACATAAAGAACTGAACAAATGGCCACAAAACTGAGGACACCATTGTAGTAGCAGACTTTCAATATCAATAATCACTCTAAACATCAGTGGACTGAACTCACCAACAAAAAGATATAGAGTATCTAGTTGGATTAGGGAACAGAATCCAACCTTCTGCTGCCAGTAGATACATGTACATTCCAAGAATAAATACATACTGAATGGAAAATAATTCTAAAAGCAAAGAAAGGCAGGGATAGCCATACTTAGATAAAATAGACTTCAGACTGAAAGAGGTTACAAGATAGGTGGACATTATATAATGATCATTATAGAATGATCATTAGATTCCTGATCATGATCAGGAAGACATAACATTCATCAATACATACTCATCAAACAAAGGAGCACCAGAATCTATCAAATTGAAAACAGACATGGGAGAAAATACATATGTGGTTGGAAACTTTATTACTCTACCAATGAACAGATTAACAAGACAAAAAATAAATAAGAACACAATTGCCTGAAACAAAATTCTAGACCACATGGGTTTAATAGACTTTTATAGGGTACTGTATCCTGAAAAAGTCAAGTAAGTATTTTTCTCAAATACACATAGGTCATTCTCCAGGACTGACCACATACTTGTCACAGACAAGTATTGGCAGATTTATGAAGACCACATAATACAAAGTATCTTTTCTGGCCACAAGGGTACTAAATTAGAACTAAAAAAGGAAATCTTCTAACATGTGGAAACTGGAAAACACACTGCTTTTAGACCATTGTGTTAGTGAGTAAAGCAAAGAAATTAAAAACTACCTTGAGACAAATAATAATGTGGACACAACCTTCCAGATTGTATGGGACACAACAAAAGCAGTATTAGGGAAGACATATAGCAACACAGACCCACATCGAGAAATAAGAAACAACTCAAAACAAAACTGTCTCTCTTGTCAAGGAACCAGAAAAGGAAGAAGAAAAAAGGCCAAAATCCAGTAGAAGAAAGGAAATAAAAAAAAATTAGAGGAGAAATAAATGAAATAGAAATTTTAAAAAGTTCAAAAGATGAATGAAAACATAAGCTGGTTCTTTGGAAAAAATTAACAAAACAAACCTCTGGCTAGACTTACAAAGAAAATGAGGGAGAAAACTCAAAAATGAAAGAGGTTACAAGATACTGCAGAAAGTCAGGAAGTAATGAGACTACCAAGAGCATTTATATGCAAATAAGGTCACCAAGCTAGATGAGATGAAAGATTCTTAGAATTATACAATCAACCAAGACTGATTAATGAAGAAATCTGAAGAAGAAAAAAAATCACAAACAAGGAAATTGAAACAGTGATCAACTCTCCCAAAAAACAAAAGTCCAAGTCCAAGACCAGATGAATTCACAAGTGAATTCCACTAAACATATAAAAACCAACTAATCACTATCTTTATCAAACTCTTCCAAAATATTTATAAGACTTCTTACAAACACATTTTATGATGCCAAAATTATGCTAATCCAAAAGCCAAAGACAACACAAGAAAACTATAGTCCAATATCCCTAATGAACACAGATGCAAAAATCCTCAATAATATCTTAGTAAACCATTAACAGGATTATACATCATGACCAAGTAGGAGTTATCCCAGGGACACAAGATGGCTCAGCATCCAAAAATCAACAATGTAATTCACCACAGTGATAAAAAGGGAAATGAAAACCATGTGATCATATCAAAAGATGCTGAAAAATCATCTGATAAGATTTAGCATCTATTTATGACAAAAACCCTGGAAAAACTCAGGATAAATGTAACATAGCAACATAATAAAAACCACATATGACAACCCCACAACTAGTAGCCTTCTGAAACTTCTGAAATTGTTGCCACGAAAATATGGTATAAAACAAATAATCTAATCAAAAAGTGGGCAGAAGAGCTAAATAAGCATTTCTCAAAAAAGTGGTCAGCAAATGGTCAACAGGTACATGAAAAAAATGTTCACTATCAATTATCACCAGGGAAATGCAAATCAAAACCATAATGAGATACCTCTTCATACTAATGAGAATGACCCTTACTTTAAAAAATAAACAAAAACTGGAATCATCAAATGCTGATGAGGATTTGGAGAAAAAGGTGGCTCTATAGACAAGTCCAAGTCCAGCCCCTAAGGAAAGAAGTACGGAGGATCTTCAAAAGACTAAAGTGGAATATATCATATAACCTAATAATTCTCTCAATTCCCCTGTCCTTCCGTCCATCCATCCGCCCGCCCGCCCATCCATCCATCCATCCATCCATCCATCCATCCATCCATCCATCCATCCATCCATCCATCCATCCATCCAGCACAAAAATACTAATTTAAAAGGAAACCTGTACTCCTATGTTTATAGTAAAACTATTTACAATATCCAAAATATGAAAACAAAGTGTCCCAGAACAAATGAATAGATCAGAATGGATCATGGAGATGTAGTATAAATTATAATGAAATAATACTCGGTGATCAAAAAACAATAAAATCATGCCATTTGAGGTAACATGGATGGAGATGATAGAAATTATGCTAAGAGAAATGAGTCACTAGAAGATAACTACTGAATGGCTTCACTTATATTTAGAATATAGACACTAAACAATGATCCACCAAAGACAAACTTTAAAACATGAAATCTGACCATAGATCTGCGGCATTCCAAAGAAGGGAGGGAGAGGGATGGCTAGAGAGGGGAGGCCTAATGGGCAAGGGTGTGCCCAGTGGATTATGGTGGAGAATTATGGATGCTTTGGTGGTGGGATAAGTGTGGTGACCACATTTGAGGGGAGAATTCTTTTATTGGGGACAAATTTAAACAAGGATATAAAATTATAGTAGTTCATTAAAAAATAAAGCAAGAGAACATGAGAAAAAAAACCAATAATCTTAAATGAAGCATAAAGCAGGACTGAAACTTTTATCACAGTTCTCAGAACTTAGAAAAATTAATGTGCTTCTATTTTCATACAGAATAAGCTACAAATTACAATTTTAAATGTTTTGAATAGCAACAAAATTTTTAAATAAGAATAGCTAATAAGTCTTTGGTCTTTGTGGCCATTGATTAAAAAGTCTTGACAAAAAATGTAAGACCGCAATAAAAGGTGTGGTACATGGTGTTCATTGTACTAAAACTGTTTGATGGCCTTGTAAACATTCCCAAAGAGAGCTCATTCAGTTTCAGTGCAAACAGCTCCATCCTCACAATTCATATTAAACAACTGATAACAATTGATCCACAGGATCAAACTAGCCTTGCATTACTTTATAGTCTGTATATAATTTAGGTTGATGATAATTAAAAAAAAACTTATTCTGTGTTTGTCACTGGCCAGTTCCTTCTGCCACTTGCTAAAGATAAAGAGTACACAAGACCAGATATGAAATGCTGGTTTGTACTTCCACATGGACACTTTTCATCAACCTCAAGGAAATAAGGTTTTCATCAACTTGCTGGAATGAATTTTGCTGATAAAAATTAATTCATAAACATACATGGCATTGTTTACACAGCTTTTGTACTCTTCACTGCTTTAGATCACATCAACATCTTTATAATCCTCTAAATAACCAACAATACCATGATTTAGTCATCAACACATCTGTTTGAAGGGAGGCCAAAACAAATTCAAAATAGATAAATTCGGCATGGGTCAGGAATCTAGCAAAAGGAGACAGAAATATTACTAAAAGGATTTAGCAGACAGAGGTGGAGAAATATATAGGAATTTAATTTAAAATCTTCGATTTTAACCATAGAGATTAAGCATATTTAGATACACTGAACCATAGAAACTGGGTTATCCACGAGATAAAAAGCCAATCTTGGTTAGTCTGCTCAAATGATGGGAATCCTATTCATCTTGGTAGAGTTGCAGACATGTTGAATGGCAGACAATGAACTGTATGGGAAAACCTGGTGGAGTGTCTCTAAGGGAACATTCCCACACCTGGAAAAGGTCTTAAGGCAAATCTTTCTGCTTCTGGGTGCGTGGAAATGCACCATGGACCTGGTAACAAAGGGAAACTCCTTTAAATACAGCCAACATTTGAAGCAGGCAGAGTGGGATGGGATAAACTCTCCATGACCTCATTAAGCCAATCAGTTAGCCCAGAAATGGTCTTATCTCCAGGCTACCTCTTAAATGAGAAAACTATTATTTCCATGTATAGCATTTAAATCATTTTGAGCTTGGGCTTCCTGTTATGTGCAGTAAAAAACAAAAACCAAAACCAAAATTCAAACTGATTCTATTTGAATGAGGCCAATTTTGAGTAAATAAGCATTATGGAAACAACTTATAGTTAGTCTAATGCAGTAGCTAGATCTAAATCACTTATGGTTTTCTTTCTTTCCTTTTTTCTTTTTTTCATTCTTCAAATTCCCAATGATTTTTATTGTATGAAGTGTCTGAGTACCTTCGCTAATATAATGAAACAAATTAAATGTTACTTGGAGGCTGGGCTAGAAACATGTTTTCTCTTTTGCTTACAGGGAAATGCAGCCATCTTGCCCTCTGTTTTTTGATGCCCATGGTTCTATCACTGCTCTCTTCTTTTATTGTTAATCACCACTGAACAATACTCCAGACAGGTTCCCAGGAAAGTCAGCTGTGCTGTTGCTATAGGAGACCATTATGGTTTAGACATTGTTTTTTCACTCTCAAAGGGAACACAATTTTGAAATTGCCTTTCTATGATGTTGTCCTAAATCCTGCTAAGGGCTGATGGGTTATGATGGAACTTGCACATATTTTCCATTAATAAAAATGTAATTCCAAAGCTGAACTTTGAATTCTGATGGAGTCTTTAATTTAAATTAAGTAATATGAACAAATAGAGGCTCAAGGCCCCTCAGAGCACAGCTTATAAAAACCAATACAGCAGTATCAACCCATGAGTTCAGAGATTGTGAAAATTAATGATGATTTTCCCCCCCTGATTTATGAGTGTTACCCTGGGACATATGTTTCTGTGAAAAGAAAATGTAGAACTCTTATTAATAATGTAAGCAGTTCTTGGGTCCCTTCACCACGGCAGTGAAGCTCTTTTCAGACAATAGAACTGTTTCCTTTTTACTTCAATGGATTAGATTGGCTTAACTTACTTTATATAGAGCTCAATTCAGTTCAACTGACATCTGAGTGCTTAATGAATATTTGATGATAGTGACTATGCTTGCACAGAATATATCTTGATGTCCAAAGGAAAACAGGAAAGTATTCTAAGTTTTTAATTTAAAGTTAAAATTATGTTATAAAAGTAACAGTTTCATGTCTTTCACATCAGTATACTGCATTAAGAAAACCCCAAATAAAAGGGAGGTAATAGGATTAACATCTGTTACCCAATATGTGCTTACAAGTTACACATTCATGTGATTTTTATTTAATCCTACCCATAATTATATAGACAAGGAATTGGGATTCCTATTTTCCTGAATCTTAGATGACAGTGATTACATGATGAGCCAGTATTTTATATACCAGTAGGAAAAAAATTTAGCCAAGGAAATGACAATATACTACTTGTAGAATTTCAGAGAAAATTCTGAATATGTGTCTTATAAATAATAAAATTCAATATTGGTAAGAAAAAATATCCACATCACATGATCGGTTAGTAGCTGTAGCACAAACAAGCAACAAGTCCACCGATAACCCCTGTTCCTTCCCATAGTGCAGAGTTATTACTGAGAAAAGGCTGGTCAACCAAAAGCTACATTTTGCATATTCCTAAGTTTTGTCCAGTAGAATATGAATATAATCATCCTGTCACTTCAAAACCTAAGTCGTAAAGAACAGGAGTACCTCCCCTCCTCTTTCTAATCTGCCTGGCATTGATGATGATACTCAGGATGATGACCTTACAAACTACCTGTTGAAGACAGCAAAGGCTTGGTCATCTGAATGAGTAATCATAATGAACAAAAAGCCTTGTTCTTGCCTTCAAATCACTGCCCAAATCAGGGACCATGATGTGATTCCTGACAGGTAAGGGTCATTAAAACTCAGGCTAGCTTGTTACTCAAATAGAACTACTTCAAATAATGCAGTTGAACATGAGATACTAAAGTCTGGACTCAATTTATGAACTATAAAAATGTAAACCTCCCGCTCATATTTTTGGTCTCACTAAAAGACAAAAATACATAAATAAATCATTTTAAAGAGTTTTCACCATCCAGTTTAGAAGAATTAAGAGAAATCAATAGATTTAAGATGCTCATATTTCAGAGATAAAACCCAGAGCAGAACAATTAAAATTTTGTGTTGTGTGCATAACAGCACAGATATGAACAAAGAAATGAAAATAAATACAGCAAGTTCTTGAATTAACATCATTTTGTTAGACTTTGTAACATTGTGGATGAGAAAAAAATTGATTCCCACCTGGAACCAATGTTTATATGGTGTTGCCATGGTCTCCCCATATATAGGTGGGTTTTTTCCAGGTATGAGTTTTTTTTTCCCCACATCCCAAAAGATTTATATGTTGAGTTAAATAGTATGTCTAATTGTTCCACTCTGAGTGTGGGTGCATGTGTGAAGGTTTCCTGTCAGGGTCAGGGTCCTTCCCAGGGCTGGCTCCCAGGGTTCTTGTGTCCTGAGGTCTCAAGTCAGACTCCAGTCATGAGATGCTGACCTGAAGTAAGCAGGGTGGACAGTGACTATTGGATACAAGCAGCGTTATGGAATTCTATTTAGAAGTCTGGTGATGCTTTTGTGGTTAAAAATGCATCTTGGCACTTGATTCTTATTTATATCAATTAATCTTTGATAAATTGGTGTAATTACACATTGCTTTTCTTCAAGTCACAGTTTCTAAGAACTATCAAGGACATTAAGACTTACAACAAAGAATGAGGAATGATTTTCAAAATTGGTCACAGTGACATTTATTTTATATGTTCTCTCTCTCTCTTCCTCCTTCTCTCCTTCCCTCCCTCTCTCCCTTTCTCTTCTCCCCTCCCTCCCCCTTTTTTCTCTTTCTCTGTCCTGCTGTTTGGATTCAGGTAAAGAAGTTCCAGGGACTGTTATAATCTTAGCCTACTAAATGTTTTAAAACAGCCAAGAAAGACAACCCTGTTATTGAAAGAGTTTGAAGCAAAGGAAAGGAAGAAGCAGCCTGACTGGAAAAATATGAAAGGGAAAGATGGGAGGTGAAAAAGTGGGAGAGGTCAAGAACACAGGTCTACATTCAAGACAAGAGTCTGAGCCATGAATCTACCACTTGTTAGACCAGAGGCTGTGGCCGTGGTCAGTCATTTTACCTCTCAGGGTCAACTGTGTCAGATATGATAGTGTGATAATGACACATATTTCCTAGATTATGAGAATGAATGACACAGGCCATACAAAACACGCACAGAATGAGGATATAGTGCTACTTGTGATTAAATATTCTGTCATTATTAATCACCTACTTGTAAATAGCCAAGTGCGCTGTTAACATAAATCTCTTCCACAACATACAAGGTGTAATTCCAACTTTACAGGGAAGAAAAAAGAAAGTCTGTGTTTGGCTGTGAAACCAACTGAGGTTAAAAGCCTAAGGGACTTTCTATTTCAAATTAAAAAAAGAACTTTTTTGTTGCTGTTAACATGCCCTGAGGGACCGTTGAGCAGAAAAACAAGAAGGTATGTTCTGCACAGGTGGTTTGAAATGTTTTATATTAAAACAGGACTTTCTTTTCAATTCACACAATTAAAAGAAACAAGAAAGAGGAAAAAACATTATAAACTTACCCTTTGTTTTTCATTTGTACCCTTTTTATTGGTCTCTTTTTTACTTTCATCTTCATACACTAGAACAAAGTCGATTCTTCGCTGGCCATCATTAAAAAAGAGGGAGTCAGGTTTTCCATTAAACTCTTCCTGTGTGGAAGAGAAAGAGAAATTTTCATGTAATTCATTAAAGTATCAGTTTATAAGTGTTAATTTTCTACTTTTAATAGGTCTACTGACGTTTTAAGAGACTAAGAAGTACATCCATTACTGCTACTTAACCAAGTTCAGAGTCAGTGTGAGTTACATGAAGAGAGAGGTCTGTCCTTGGTTGAAAGAAGTTCTTGAACAGTTTGATAAAAAAATTCTCCAAATGCATGGGAAACATCTGTACTATGTGTGTAACTCAACCATCCTGCCTCAGGCACCATAAGAAACATCAAGTCTGGAAATGAACACAGGAACCAGAGAAGTCCACCTGAAGCACTAAAGTTCACTTAACAGAAGAGAAAACTAAGACAAAGCATTCCTGAAAATGTCATCTTTCTTTTGCTTATTTTCTCACTTTTTCATCATTTTGCATGACTTCTCCCTGGACCTTCCAATTTTATAGAAGACATCACTTTATAACTGTAAATAAACACTAGAAGATCGATATGTCAATATACAGAAAGTTGTAATGTCAACTGATATATCTCCCCAAATCCACCAAAGATACCCCTTGCTAGTAGCAAACAATTTTCAAAACCATCATCAACAATAAAATAAATGAATCTTTTATTTGTAGCTTAAAAATCTTTTGGATTAGACTTAAAGAAATAATGGCAGATCACAGAACTAAACAGTTGAAAACAATCTCTGTTACCAAATGAATTTAAATAGAAATGCTTTAATGTACTCTAAGGAAAAACTTAAGTTTGTGTTCTTATGTAGGTTGTTGGAAGCTTATGCTAATTCTGCTATTGTGCCTGCTATTGTGTTATTGTGCCTTAACATATTTTAACTTTTAATAATTTTAAACTCATAGAGGTATCACAGTTAGCAGTCAGCTGGACAACTCAATTGTTAAATGGGATTAATTCTCATCAGCATAAATGTCAATACCAAATACCTAATTTTGCAGTATGCGAAGCCTTTCCATCTAGCAGGTTATTTATTGCTCCTGCAAAAGTGCATGCAGTTGATGCAACCTAACTCAGCATATTTCTATCACAATCACATTTAACCAGTGATTCCAAGCACAGCATGATATGGCTGACACGGCCTTGAGGCCCCTCCTCTCTAGGGCACTGAGGAGCTAGGAAAACAGCCGCAAGAACAGAAGCTGATGCCACTATTCAATGCTTTCACTTGCAACTTCAGCTCTTTAAAACTAACGAACTTTCTTGAAGACTCTTTAAAGCTACACAACACTGCTAAGTCCTGTTGCTTCCATTTTAGTCAGAGTCCTTTAGAGATCCCTTTGATTTCTCTGCTTTCCAGTGAAGATGTTCCTATTGGTGACAACCAGGACAACTGCTAGAGGGAATTTTGTGTGGAGAATTTTTTTTTTCTCAGAATGACAAAGGGGAGGTAAGAGAGTGTGGAGTCATTACCACAAAATCTTGGTTGCCATTAAAACATCAAACAAGTATACAAAATATAACTTGTTTTTGGTAGCTCGCTTTCTGTGTCTCTGGTGGCATTAGGTGGGAGCTCAGTGAAGACCAGGTTTGAAAAACAAGGCCAAGAGTGGCAGTTGCAGGCACATGGGGCTCTGAGTACTTCTTGTCTGGCCAGCGTCAGCCACACAGTTTGACAGTCAACTCCCAGGTAACCCCATCTGGACACCAAGCTCTCAAAACGTGAGAACATGACCTGGCAGAAGGGAAGCCCTACCGACTTGACAACAGTCACTGTATAAAAAATCCCAGTCAGCTCTGACACAGTATTATTGGAATGCACAGCAGGAAAAGGAACACTAGTGTCCTGCTATGTGAAGACAGGTCCCCACCTCCTCAGAGGACGTTCCACTAGTCTGTTGGGAAGAGGGAAAAATGAGACAGCTAGTTGGAAAAATATGTGACAAACATGGGAACTAGCCTAAATTTAAGACTGATTTATGAATGAAAGTACTGTTTTTAGGAAAAGTACAAGATTTCTCAGTAAGAAGTTCCACAACAGGAATGACTCATCTAATAAGAAATTGATATGACTGGAAACTACAACAATTTCTTTCTTGATGTTACCTGAAGTAAAATTATAATCATCAGTCATTTCTCAGGATAAATACAGGTAATATCTTCTTGAAATAGTGGGTTATTCAGAGCCTGATCATTCAAATTCTGACCGCTGTGTCTTCTCTAACAGTTACTCAAAATGTGATTTTTAGTCTTTTCTACCAAATCAAATGACACAAAGATAAAATATAAAGAAAAAAAAAAAGCAGACATAACTGTTCCTGTTCAACAGCTTGAATTTAAAAACAGCTGAAAAGAAAGTTTGACATATCAGGTCAAATCATTTTAGAGATTAGAGTTTATATATGGCTACTCATTTTCCCACTAGGAAATTTAATTAACTAAACTAATTTTTACGTTCATTAGAGTAACTTACTAATTGTTACCCTCAAGGTCTTTGGGAAATGTTTCCAATATCAAGGAAGTAAGCTGAGTTGCCGGTTATTAATATTTTTTTCTCCCTGGAAAAAATATCAGCAAATTTCTAATTAAAGACTATAGTCTATAATATGTACAAACTCTTTCTTCTTTCTGGTCCCAAGGACATCAGGCTCCCCAAATCCACATCATCTCATCAGTAGTAATTAACTTAATTTTGGATAAAAAGTGATAAGTCACAGTATTTTTAAAAAATACCTCCAGTGGAACAGAATTGAAAGTCCAGAGATAAAACCACACATATATAGAAAACTAATCGTTGACAAAGGGGCAAAAAAATACATTTGAACAAGGACAGCCTCTTCAATAAATGGTGCTGGGAAAACTAGACCATGACATGCAAAAAAAATAAATAAATAAACCAAGACAACTCCCTCAAATCTTGTACAAAAACCAGCTCAAAGTGGATAAAAGACTAGGATGTAAGACTATAAAACCATAAAATACATAGAGGAAAACTTGGGCAAAAACCATCCATGAATTACACATCAGACATACATTTCAGGACATATCTACAGCTGGCAAAAAAATGAAGGAAAAAATAAATAGCTAGAACCACATCAAACTAAAAGCTTCTGTACAGCAAGAGAGACAACAAACAAAACAAAAAGAAACTCAACTGAGTGGGAGAAAATTTTTGCCCTGCATAGAAGGGATAAGGGCCTGATAACAAAGCTACACAAACTCACACAACTTAACAAAAGAGGAAATACAGATGGCCAATAGATACATTAAAAAAAAAAAAAAAAAGCTCCACACCACTAATAATCAGGGAAATGCAAATCAAAACCATACAGAGATACCATCTTACACCAGTAAGAATGGCTCATATTAAAAAAAACAGGCAACAACAAGTGTTGATGACAACACGGAGAAAAAGGAACACTCCTACACCGCTGGTGGGAGTGCAAACTATGGAAGTGCCACTGTGGAAGGCTGTGTGGAGGACCCTCAAACAACTGAAAGTGGAAGTGCCATTTGACCCAGAATTCCCACTACTGGGAATCTACCCAAGGGACATAGAATGAATAATTATTAAGGACACCTGTATGTGCATGTTTATTGCAGCACTGTTTACAATTGCCAAAATATGGAAACAACCCAAATACCCCAAAACTAATGAATGGCTGAAAAAGATGTGGTATATATATGTGTATATATATATATATATATATATATATACAATGGAATATTATCCATCAATCAAAGAAGACAAACTTACGTCATTTGCAGCAACATGTATGAAGCTAGAAAGAATCATGTTAACAGAAATAAGCCAGAAAGAAAAAGAGAAATATGGAATGGTCTCACTTATTTGAGGGATATAGGAAAAAACAAACAAATGTATAAGAAAAATTAAAAACTGCCAACGGAACTGAACCATAGAGGCAGAGAGGGGGAGGAGCGATGAAGGGGGGGGGGAGGAAGGCATAAAAGATTAAATGGTTAACAGAGATGGGAGAACTTTGGGGTAGACAATGATGCAATATATATGTATATATATGCAATCAATAAAAATAAACTAAAAATAAATAATTACGTATATTCATTATATATTATTCTATTAAAATAAAATACTGCCAGCTACCACAGATTAATGACTTAACCATCTCAGTCTTTGGTTCCTGTTTTGTTATTAAAAGGACACATCTGAGAAAAAAGAGCTCCAACACAGAGCGACTGCAAAGAAGTAAGAAGAGGTACCACAAACACAAGTGGTATTTCCAGATCTCCCTGTTCTCAGCTGCTTCTCTCCTTTTATTTGTGGGGTAATTGCTTCAACAAAAGAACCCCAAAGGATCCTTCATAAGCAAATCAGCACAAAAGTGCAAGCAGCAAAATCACTCTGAAAAAAATATGCTCATGTAATTGACTGGGAAGTATACTTGGCCCCCAAATCTGTCACTGGGGCCAGAGGAGACACTGCTCTGTAGGATAAAAGTTAGGGAAAAAGTGTCTGAGAGAGCAGAAAGACAAGTCTAAGGATGAGCATTATCTCATAGTTATTTGGTTGGAAATGTTCTCACTGGCAATCTCTGAATGAAATAAGGAATTTAACTTTTCCTTAAATACAGTACTTCAGTCATGTGGAGGGTCACATGATGATGTGGGTAGTGGGTCACATGATGATGTCGTGGGCAGTGAAAGGATCACACGATGATGATGTGGGGAATGAAAGCAGCACTGCATAAGAGAGAACCTGGGGAAATGGCTATCTATCTGGACTTGCTATAGGGCAGCTACAAAGTTATGGCTCAGTAGTCCATCTCAAGTAGGCATTTGCCTAAGTTTCCTGGTGCCAGCACTTGGTGAGTGCATGAAATAACTTGCTGTTGATACTTGTCCAACCACATACTCCCCAGGTATCTTAAAAAATGAGGTCTCAACTGAGCCTGACAAAGGAATATTGGAATACCTATTTCTCAACAGAGACATCTATTGAGCATAAAATACCAAATTAAAATTATTTGTCTAAGAGCTAGTTAAAAAGCAGACTAGACTTTAGTTCAAACTTTTAGGGTGTAAAGGAGTTTGAAATTTGTCTTGGTCAGCAAGTGATTTTATCTAGTTATATGTCCAGAATTTCCAAATACTCTATTCTTGTCCTGTAAAATTATCATTTACCATGAGATTGGAGAGGTTTCCAGGTTTATCTGGGTTAATAATCTTGATTTTTAGACAAAGGATGCAAGAGAGGTTTATAATCTAACAATGATAGCTTAGGAGTTACACTATTAGGAACAATATCTTAATACCCTCCTAGTTGATTTAAAGAAATACTAATAAGGAATGTAGAAAAATCAAGCAGTTTTTGTCTAGCAAAACAGATTCCCAACAAAGAGTGCTAGAAAGGATCCAGAAAAATGTTAAATGGTAGATAGGAATGTAAACTATTCAGTCATTCTGGAAAATGGTTGGGCTTAGTTTAGAAAACCAAGAATGGTGGAAAGAAAGGAACACTCTTACACTGCTGGTGGGAATGTAAACTCGTCCAGCCACTATGGAAAGCAGTATGGAGGACCCTAATGAAAATGGAATTACCATTTGACCCAGCAGTCGCACTTCTGGGAATCTACCCAAAGGAGACCTCAATGTGGGTACAAAAGGACACCTGTGCTCGGATGCTTATTGCAGCATTATTTATAATTGCAAGGTCATGGAAACAACCCAAATGCCCCAGAACAGATGAGTGAATGAAAAAGATGTGGTATATATACACAATGGAGTATTACTCATCAATTAAAAATGACAAATTTGATGAATTTATGGAAACCTGGATGTACCTAGAAGAAATCATTCTAGCAGAAACGAGCCAGACAGGTACAGAAACCAAATGGTTTCACTAATATATTGTCAACCAAATGAAACTGCACAAGGGGAGAGTGGGGACCAGCTGGAACGGGCAGGGAGGGGAGGTAGTGGGTGACCCCCAGGGACTGAAATGATGTGAAATATATATAAATAAATTTAAAAAATTAAAAAAAAAAAAAAAACAACCCAAGAATGGAAATACTATGTGACACAGAAATCCTATCCTTGGGCATCCCTCCAAAGAACCTGAAATTATCAACCCCCACCCTCCAAATTATATGCTCCACAACGTTCATTGCATTATTTAAAATAGCCAGAATATGGAAGTCTCCTAAGCACCCACTTATGGAGAATTGGATCAAGAAGATGTGGTCCAGCCTGAATACTAGTCAGTTATATGGAACAATGAAATGTTGCCATCAAAGTAGAAGATGCTGGAGGAAATATGTGTATTAAAGCAAGTCAGAATGACTCATAATGGACATTTATATAACAGATGCTTTAACAGAGTAAAATATATATAAAATCTAGTGGACACTAATAAATGAAGGGAGGCTTCTGAAGTTAAAAGGGAGGAGATGGGAGGGGATACAAGGGTACAATGAATGGCCATGGGGAAAAAAATTTGAAAAGGCTAGCAAAACAGTGATTCCAAAAACAAAAATGAAACAAGTTTCAATCACTGCAGAGAACTAAAATGAAAACATTGTTATACTGTCCTATTTTTCAATAAACCCTGAATCCACACACAATAGTGAGTTCAAGGGAAACAAACATTGAAAAGGTAAAGCCTTTAGATCTCACAGACTATGCAACATGGTATTTTATTTACTTGCCAAATGGTTATGGATGAGTTGCCTCCTGCAGGCTTTTTCTTACTGCGCAGAGTCCAAACAGGTCAAGGCTTAAGCGCTATCAGGACATTTTTCCCTTTAGAGAATTGTGCAAAATTACTACAGCGATGGAAGAAACAAGGTCAAATTATATTCCATTTACTTAAATCTCCTCCTCAAGTATTGTGAAATACTTGATGTAAGAAAAGCAAAATATAAAGAAAATTGCCAAAAACTGCAGGCACAGAAGACTCGAAAGCTGAAGGGAAAAGCATGGGAAAAATGAAGGAACATGGCAGGACCAGGAATAAGGAGTCACACAGAAAGCGCCTCACTAAAGACAAGGGTGTGGGGAAGTGAGCATGTTTTTTGACAGGACCCTGGCATCCAATAATGTGCTGCCAGGAAAGGTGTATGGCTGGTGAAAAAGTAGCTGTGCAAGAGGAGAGGGTGTCCAAGTGAGGGCCAAGTTGCATATGGGAGGGACCCAAAGCCATTTTCATACAAATCACAACCTGTCTCCTTACACTTAACCTCACTACTAACTTCTGGAGGCCAGAGACTGGTCTTCTCACCCTGCATTCTCTGCTTTTGCATGCATGTAGTAGGAACGTAGTTCATTTTTCTAGAATAAAATGAACTCTTCTTTCCCATCACCCCAATGATAAAAGTAATATATACTCAAAACAAACAAAAATTCTGACTTACAGAAATATATGTATAAATAAACATCATGTGTAATTTCATCTCTCAGAGCTGAGCAGAGCTGAATATTCTGGAGTATACCCTGACAGGGTTTCACACACACACCAACCACATGGAGCTATGCTACACATGCTGGTTATAAACATTCATCACAGACGTTTTCCTAGCTTGATATAAAGCTCTGCTTCATCATGTTTAATAGCTGCATATAATTTAGTTAAACATTCCTCCACTGATGAACACATAAGTTGTTTCCAATTTGTTGCTATTATAAACAGTGCTTGGGGAGCACCCTTCTGCATATGTATCTGGGTACATGCTCAATTACTATTTCCTTAGGCTAAATTCTAGAAGCAGATTTTAACTGGTGTGTCCTTTAAAGAAACTTTGAATATATAGATTGACAAACTGTCATCAAAAATATTTAGGAAAATGAACACTTCACTAGCAGAGTACAGAGAGTGTCTTTTTTTTCATCCTTGTTAGATTTTAGTTTTTCCCTTTTTGCACGAAGGTCAACTCATTTTTTTTTTTACACTTTTTAACTAGAGCATGCTAACAATTTTGTGGATATTGCCTGACTGTTTTACTGCTTTTGTGAACTGTTCATCACTGTTATTGTCCTAATTGAACTATCTTATTATTGCCAGTTGATTCTCACTGGTTTCAATGCTGTGACCCTAGAGAACCACACCAGCAAATGGGCAAGTGGGTGAATGGGAGAACAGAAAAGTCTCTTAGGATTACCAAGTGAGATCCAGAAGGAAATGGGAGAAATGTCTGCCAGCACTGTCAGTCTTGGGCTCTACAATATTGCTGCATTTTCTGAAATGTGGACATTTAACTGTAACTTGTCAAGTTAGTTTTACATTAATTAAATTTTTTCTTATATTTAAAAAATTAATTAATTTGTTTTATTAAATATTGGGGAACCTCCATCGGGTATTACCACCATAGTGCTCCATCGCCAACTCACCCATGTTCCACCAATATAAACCAATGCTCTTCCTTCCCTCTGTTGTTTTCCTTCCCTCCATAATCGGCCTCCTGACCTGGTGCTTCAGTTCTGTAGTCAGTGATCTGGGGTTAGCTTTTCAGTTTATCTTTTCCAACTATTAATTTTGTTACTTAGAGTCCAGCTAGTAGTGATACCATTCCGTATTTATCTTTTTCCTTCTGACTTATTTTACTTAGCATTATCCCTTCCAGCTCCACCCATTTTGCCACAAATGGCATGGGTTCATCTTTTTGATCACCAAGTAGTATTCCACTGTGTATACAAAACACATTTTCTTGATTCGCTCATCTGTTCTGAGGCACTTAAGATTGTTTCCATAGTTTAGTCATAGTAAATAGTGCTACAATAAACATGGGAGAGCAAGTTTCCTTTTGACAGTGTTTTTGAATTCTCTTGTGACAACTCCACAGGAAGGAGTGGTGAATGATAGGGCAGGGTTCAGATATTTGTAATAGACCTGGGGTCTGCTATAGATAATACCCCAAATGATTACCTGTTAGACTCCCACCCTTTAACAGCAATATGGAGGAAATGGTGCCCATTTATTGGGACCTTCGCTGGGGGAGGAAGTCTCTAAGAGGTACTGGAGCAGGGACAATTGTGGACACATGACCTGAGAACTTACTTTGTTAGCACTATTCAGAGAAGCTGTGACCCCAACATGGGCAGTGTCATTTGCCCCGGCAATGCTCACAAGGTAGTTTTAGAAGGTTACTCTCCCCCATGCTGATGGGTTTTCCATTAGAATGTATATACCACCTGTGCAGGCAATAAATAATAATGATCTCTTGAGACTCATTTTTCTTCAGATTTAGAAACATATTTTGCTTGTTAATGGTTTCTGTTGCAAATCAAATTCATATACACATTTTTAAATAATAATTCTGCTGTTTTATATTGGTAAAGGATATCAGTGGTTCCCCAGTTGGCTGAATTTGTATTTTTAGTAATTCCTCATCAGGAACTTCACTTTTAGGTATCATTATCCTGTGCCATGAAAATACCTTATTTTTTTTTACACTGTACACACGAGGCAATGTTCACAACCTGACAATCTCTTAATTTGATATATGAGTTTGCCTTTGCTTCCCTTTGTGTTAAACTCCAGAGTTCTATTTTCAGAATATCATATTTCAGATGTGGGGTAAGGGTGAAGATACATGCCTCAAACATAATTACTGCTAAATACTTCCCTCTGACCCACGCCAAGGAAGTCGTACTTTTATCAAATAGTGTTCTCAGATGGTTTTAAATTTTATATTCTTAAAATGTGTAAACTGGGCTCAAGGAAATATGAAAGGAAATATGAAAATAGAACTTCGAAATGACCTTTAAAATAAAATCTTCCTTAAAAGGAGTTGAGTCACTACAGATGTTTATACTCCCCTGGCACTGGAAGATGCTTAGTTAGAGCCCTTTCCTGGGTGGTGGTGGTGGTGGGGGGAACGGGACGGGACTTGGAAGCTTTTCCTTAAATCCACAGAGTTGCAGTTAGGATTTTCATTAGCCTAACTTAAAAGAATTTATTTTTGCCTTCTTATTTTCTTCAGACTGATAGTGGGTGACATGGCTAAATGGATGGAGCAACTGGGGGAGGCCCTCTCTGAGACGCAGTTAAAAATGGGACTACACCATTACTGCCCTGGTGGGCGGGGTCTGACAGAAAGACTGTGTGGGAAGGAAAGGGAGCCACTGGATGCTCTGAAGGTGGGCCCAATGCAGCCAGATGCCCTGGAACAGTGTGCCAGGGGTAGCCAGGAGTCATGGTGTGGCTGGATGTGTAGAGCCCTGCTGGAGAAGCCTGATGGGGCAACTGCACGCACTGGCAGCGTTGTAGACAGACACCAGGGAATGGTGGGCCTGGAGCAGAAAGTGCATTGCAGCTGGAGCAAGAGGCAGTGCAGAAAAGAAAGAAGCATCTTTTGTTTGCAAGCTGAAAAGCTGGTATCTGGAGAAAGCCTGGGATCTGTATAAGCTCATTTTACATCAGTATTTGCTGGAAAAGTTTGAAAAACTTGGAGAAGCTGAGGAGCTCAGATTGCTGGGAAGAGAAGAAGCAAAAAGAAGAATTGGGAAGCTTGAAGCTTAAAACTTGGAATTTGTATCTGCTGGACTTTGTGAAATGCCTGCTTCAGACTTAGAGGGGTGAAAAGACACCATTTTGGATGTGTGTTTTTGGGACTTTTGAATGGGGTAAGATTACTGGCTACTTGTGGCATCAATTATTTTTGGTTTCCCTTGTTAATAAATTTTGTTGCTTACTGGTGGGAATGTAAACTGGTCTAACCACTATGGAAAGCTGTGTGGAGAACCCTCAAATTAATGAAAATGGAACTACCATTTGACCCAGCAATTGCTCTCTTGGGAATCTACCCAAAAGGGACCTCAATGTGGGTACAAAGGGACACCTGTGCTTGGATGTTTACTGCAGCACTATTTATAATTGCAAGGACTTGGAAGCAACCTAAATGCCCCAAAGCAGATGACTGGATGAAGAAACTTGGTATATATACACAACGGAACATTACTCATCAATTAAAAATGACAAATTTGATGATTTTTATGGTAACATGGATGTACTTAGAAGAAATCATATTAGCAGAAATAAGTCAAAAAGAAAAAGACAGAAATCAAACGGTTTCACTAATATACGGGATATAGGGAAAAAATAGACAAAAGCCATGAGGAAAAGTCAAAACAAGCTAAGTGACAAACTGAAGCACACAACTTTGGGCGGGGGGGAGAGGGGGAGAATGGTGGGGAGGGTGGGGGTAATGAATTCCTGGGATTACAATGATGTAAAATTTATATATAAATAAATTTTTAAAAAGAAAAAATAAATGCTTTTTACCATTAAAAACAAATACATAATAAATAAATTTTGTTGCTTAAATTGCATTGTGACTCATGCTACTGCTGTGTGTGTGGGAAGAACCTGGGGGCAAAGACTGGATTTTGAAAGTAACCACTTATTTTTCCTTTGGCATGCTGGCATGAGAGACTTCTTGCCTTTTCATTTGATATCAAAACTTTTCACCATTGTAAAACTCAGGTTAGCATTCCTTAAAGGTGATCTGCAGAAAAGGGGGAATAAGTCAAAAAATGAAAAATATGAAAATACCTATGGTAGTTGTTTTCATAATTTTCCTTCTTTATGACAAGCCAGGATCATTCCACCCGGTGATGGTAGCAATAGTGAACAAATTATGGATGATATTAAGCTGTCAGATATTTCCCACAGTCTTTGGAAAGGTTAAGTTAGAGATGTGTGAACAAGGAGAAGCGGTAAAGAGGATATCTGTGAGAAAAGTTATTGTTGGTTCCAGGGGCCATCTCTTTAGGACTTCCATATCCTCAGAGTGCTGACTTTGCTTTAATAGTGTGTGGTGTTTTCAACATCCCTCTATTTACTTGAAACATTTCTGAGCTGTTAGAATTTCATTCATGACACCCTCCGAGGAAGAAAGTTCTGTAGGCTTTCTCACCTAGCAAGATGGTTGTTCTATGTTAACATTCTGGACCTTTAAGAAATTGCTCCCATCTTACAGTATAAAATCAGTTGAAATCAAAATAATGCTGCCACAGTAAGATTCACTCTGACTTAATGGACTTCTATTAATAGTCCACCTATGCTTGTATGATCCGTGGGCTTAAGGAACAGTCATTTTACTTGACTTCATAACCATAGGCTCCTCCCACCTTCCCTTTTGTTCCTCCAGCTAACCATATTTCAACTGTCTTTAGTAGATATATTTTTAGTTCTGGAAAATAACTGGTTCTGACACAGAAATATGTTACTGGTGATTCCCATTCATCAAATGCTTCACTGTGAATAGCCCCCACCCTTATCTCTGTCAGCTGCTACCTAGGCTACCAGTCCTTGCAACTTTCCACTTTGAGTGGGTGCCAATCTTGAAGATGATTATCTTCCAAGAATGAACAGCAAAGGGAGTTTGAAGCTAAAGAATACATAGGCCACAACTGAGGGTATAACAAAGGTGACAAATCTTCAGCTCTTAACTAGGTCCCCTTATAATTCTTCCTCTGTAGACCCCCGTAATGTTACAATCCATCACTCCCAGAGACCTCTTCATCTTTCACAGGAGGTTTTCATGTTCAGCCTAAGAACTGCTGAGTTATTTTTAGCTTTTCATTTATACAAAAGTTCAATCATCCCCCGTAACTCCCTCGTCAGACAGTGATTCCCCCATGTACCCCTCGGCCATGATCTTCTAGCACTACTTCTCTGGGAATTGATGTTTGCAACCTCAATTACAGCTCAAAGAAGAAAAACAAATCAGAGCACCTACCAACCAGAATACAGAGGATTCTGACAACCCCTATCAGCTGGTTAAAGCTTTATATAGATAATTCTCTCTCTATCTAGCTCAAGAAGAAGTTTCCAGGAATGGCTATTCTTTGTGGAATTGAAACAATATACACACAGATGTTTCTAAAACAAAACAAGAAATTAAATGACTCATTTTAATTCAGTAGTATACAAATATCTTAAATTAACGATAGACATCAAAAGCACCTTCTAAAATCCTCCTCCCATCAATTATTAGGAATAAAGGGCTCGGAGGAAATGAGTTTTCAAATAAACTTTAAGCCAATTTTAAAAAGGCCATTGTTACCATTTTGTGCTCAAATTGTTCTCAAACATGGTACAGAGTACTTGTGATACATTAAAGAGAGGATATTGAGTTAAGTTTAGCTGCAATGATGATGGTGGTGATAAAAATGAAGAGAATCCAAGAGATGAATAAAGAACGTGGGCTTTGGCAAGTGGCAGAGTTGAGAGCAAATTCCACCTCTGCCAAATACAACTAGTCATATGCTTTTGTGTCTATTTACCTCCTTAGGACTAAATTTATTCATCTGTAAAAAGAGGAAATCATAGAAAGAAATGAGGACTATAGGGAAGATTAAGCTAAATTGGTACACATAAAGCAGTAAGTAGCACAAAGCCTGCAACATTCTAGTCGCTCAGTAATCATGAGTGGCTGGTGTTCTCCATTTTAACACATAACAGTTCTTGTTGATGACTAGTTTATGGGTTGCATTAACATGCTTTATAATCATTGGGAACTTCCACTTGCATTTGCTTTTCCTCTCTGCCACTCTTCAGATTAAGGGGTGAGGGGTGTCCCTTCTTTTGTTGTCACTTCATTGATTTCAAAAGATAGCCACCACCCTTTGTGCTTCTCACCAGCTCCGTGTCAGGCAAACATGAACTGAGTTTGCCAGATTCCTCTGAAGCTAAGCTATGGTCCTTTGGTTTTGGACATCAGAAGCATAGCTTTCTTCATGTTCTGAATTCAGTGTGATTGAAGAAAGGGCTTCATTCCACAAATGAATAAAGTATGTTTGACGCTAAATATATGATTATTAAATTGTATTCTCCCCTTTCCCTGAGGAGTTTTATGACACCTATTATAAAACCAAATGAAAACAATATGATGAATGAATTATAAACACAGAGATTCAGGACCAGGGAAAATAGGAAAAAATGTATTCAGCCCACTGCAATTACTGATATTTGGCACAAAACCTCAAAACATCAGGGTAAGTAGGAAGTACATTTGGTATGTTCCTGCTCTCAAATAAATGGGGGGCCTTCCGATTTTGAGGGGAAGGAAAAGTTTCTTGTGAGAATTTATACAGAAACTCACTTTTTGTTCATTTCCCTAACAATGTCCTTGGCAAGGAATTGAGGTGATAGAGTAAACTATATTGCTAACCTTTGATTCTTTTCATCTTTATCTCTCATTGTTTTTACCTTTGAAGCAGTTAATCTACATCTCTGCTTCAACAATTGATGTCACTCTAATCCACACAATTAACATTGCATATATTCCACTGATCTTTTTGGAGCCAGTTCTATTTGCCAGTTCAACCTAACATATGGCCACATTGTGGGTGTTCTTAAACCTCCATATTCAAGTCACAGTGATATCTAAAAACCTTTAGCTACTCCCAGTAACCTTGGTGAAAGTACAGACTTTTCAGATGAGGGGTCAACATCTCTCATGATCTGATTATATAGCGCATTTTATTAATTATCACTCTCCATCCAATCATCCTTTCTTATCAGCATTTTGAAAGACAGAAATATGCTGTTTCTGCTTTACTCTACTCATGTAATTCTCTCACCAGAAATCTCTTCTTTTGCCTTCTCACCTTACCAAATCTTAAGTCTCCTTCAAGTTCCAGCTTAGTTCTTTCATGAAGTCTTCCTAACAACTTGGATTCATGTTTCTTTCTTCCTCACTATACCACTGCCTTTGCCAATGAGGTGTGCATTTCTGAGACCTTGTTAGGGCAAGGTCACAACCATTTTTATAACAATGCTAAGATGTTATTTATGTTCTTACTGTGTTAACATCTTCCACCATGGTGCAAAATCAATGGTCAGTACAACTGCCGGAATCTTAGCAAAGCTTTGCAGTGGCTCCAACCCACACTACAGATTATGATTCTTTACCACCACATATAACAGTGGTGATGGTGGGGGGGGGTCATTTCACTGAAGAATGTTCTTATGGTGCTATAATAAGTGCTAATGTGATTAAATCTTGACTCTTGAGTACAAGGTTTTTTTCTACATAAACAAAGAGTGGTACTATCAAGGTTATCTGCTAACACCCTGACATTTGTCTTAAGGAAAAGTGCCTGACATTTGTCTTAAGGAAAAGTGCAATTTTTGAATGGTGCACTGAAATAGCCAATCTTCTACAAATACAACACTTTTACTTGACACATGACTGACATAAAACTCAGTTATTAAGACTCTGCCACTACTTCACCCAAAGTGAGCAAAGTGAAACTAGTCATTTCAAGGAGAACACTGACGGTGTTTATTGCTAATGATAAAACTTTAGGCTTCAAGCAAGAATACAAGTCAGGACACCTTGCATATGTACTGTGAATTTGACAATTTCCCAATATCCCACAGTTTCTCTGAGAAGATTGGAACTATGCTAACAGACGTAGTTTTGCTCATCTTGCCCTGAGATGGGCCAACATTTGCTTAGCTCAGTGAACCAAGATTTTCTCACTGTTCTCTGTATGGTGACAAAAATCATGCATGGGTCAAGATTTATTCAAAACACAGGATAGGTTTTTAATGTAAATATGCAAAAGCTTCACTGATGTGATTTCAAATTCCACTTGGCAACCATCTTTAAGAAACCACCACTTGTTAAGTTTTAATATGTTATTAAAGAAGAATACCCACAATTACCTTTGAATGTTTTGAAACACCTCTCTTTTCTGAGTATGTAAGGCTGGATCTACTTCACCTAACTCAACCAACATAAGATATTGCAATTTTTTAATTAGAGAAGCAAATCCAAGAATCTAGCTGTCTTCAAGAGAGCTGTAAAATACCTGACATGATACCACCACGCTTACTATTTTTTCCTGTTTTAGAGTTATAGAATATTTATGTTAATATGCATTGTATTTATTATTGGTTATGTTCAAATGAATATGTACCTATTTTTTCCACTTCTAAGGTCTAATACAGTACATTTTAATAGGTATACCTTCTAAAAATTTATTGGGGTCGATAATTCATTAACAGAGTAGACAGTGTAAGAATATAAAAAGATTATAATTGCTGTTCTATACAATTAATTTTGGCTATCAATTTTGCAGTATATAAATTATAATAGTAATACAATACATATGTAGTATAATGTCATCTACTAAGTATATGCATATTATCATTTTAACTGAATTATAGCAGTGAATGGAAAACCTGTTTTTGTTTATGAACCATAACTACTAGGAAACTAAGCCACCAGATATGTTACAGATTTCTTCCACCATGATGTTACCCATGAACTGCCATCATGATCTTTTGTGCTTATTCATCCTTTTATTTCACGCTCTGCCACCCGTGCTGTATGCCCTGAGTTCTGTTATCAGTTTGTTGGTTTTAAAAGCTTCTGTATGGAAGCAAAAAGCTTCTGCTGGAATCACTTGAAATATTTTATGCAAGACAAAGTGTTTAACAGAACCACTTTACAGAAGTTTTATAAAGGTCCTATCTTGTTTATTTTCAAAGTCTGCTGCAGATAACTTGGAAACTTTAAGATTCCATTCAAATGAAACACAGTTGTCAATTTTTAGATTCCATGAATATATTTAAAGGTTACAAAGCTTTCCATCAAATTATTTCCCTCCCTTTTAGACACATTATGTTCCCATTTCCTAAATCCTTGTTTCCCACTCCCTCATTTACTATTCTTCATGGGTCCCTTCTCTTCTGATTTGCATAGGCCTCCTCCTTATAGATGCTCAGAGCACCTAATACTTCTTAAATGTCACCTCTGCAAATTTTAATTGCCTAGTTATTTGTGTAATTATTTGATGAATGTCTGTGACTCTCTCCCTAGAATATATGCCTCAAGGAATGGTTTAATGACATGCCTCAAGAGTACCTCTTTAATAGGGTTATAAAAATACAAAAGAGCTACATATTAAATAAGTCAACTGAAATTAACTCTTTATTCTGTGATTTTGGAAATATGATAAGACAACAGGGGGAAATTCAACAGCACATCACTGAATAAAGAAATAACTGATCGCTGTCTTAAAGGAATTCTTTAGAACAGATAGTGAGCAGAAGTGGTGATCGGGAGAAATCAGGGAAGATGAAGGCCCATGTGAGGTTGCTGAGATGAGAGAGGGACAGTTTGGCAATGTGACTGACACTTAGACTCTGAACCAGAAACAAGAGAACAAGGAGGACTGACTTCCAGCTTGAACAGCTAAGATGATGAAGAATATATTGACCAAAATAAAAGTGATATGATCAGGAGGGGAAGGCTAAATGTGAGATTTCCAAGTGCAGATACCAGGATGCGGGGATTGAGAAAAAATATTTAAGTCTACATGTAGAAAATTGGCAACATGAAGTTTGAAAGAAAGGATGTGAGCATGAGGAACAAAGTGAGAAAAGATGAGCTGGGACCAACTCTGAGGAAGCCTAAAGGAACAACTTAGGTAGAAAGAGAGGGGCAAGTAAGAAGAGTAAGAAGTAACTAGAAAGATGGAAAGATGGAATCAAAGATGTCTTTGATTCACTTCTCCTTCACCTCCCATCTCATTCTAACTTTCCATCTCTCTGATTCTGCCTACCTTGCACTGTAAATATAAAAGTAGCCTACTGACTGGACAGCTTGCTTTTTGTCTCTCCTTCTAGTCCATCCTGCCACATCCTTGCCAAACTCATCTCTCTATTGCTGTGTTGTCTAATACAGTAGCCCCTGGCCATGTGCAGCTATTTAATTAAAAAGAATTTAAAAACTAAACTAAAATTTCAGTCTCTCTGTCTCACTAGCCACACTTCAAGAATTCCTGGAGCCACATATGGTGAGTGGCATGATGCTGGACAATGAGCATTTTTAACACCAGAGAAAGTTCTGTTGGAAGAGTGGTGATATCACTGCAGTTTTCTCCCATTCATAAATCCAAATTCTTTCATCTGACACTTCTACATTAGACTCTAAACTATGCTCCTCGCTCCATCTCTCCCCACTCCTCTAAGTCAACTCCATGTCTGATGCAATCTGAATGTTCCTCACTCGTTTCCACCCTCTGTATTTGTTTGTGTCATGCTACTGGAATCCTCTCCTGTAATTGGTTTAGGAGTCATCATGACAAGGCTCTAGTGCCAGTTAATTAATCAAACACTAACTGAGGTTTTGTGAGGAAGGTATTATCTAGATTTGGCTAACATCTGCAAACAGTTGACTTTAAGTGAGATTTTAGGAGATGATTCTTGATGATCTGAGTTAGCTGAATATGGTCTGAGGAACATCTCTGAGAACAAGGAGGACCCAGGTCCATGGACCCAATGGACCACAGCATCAGCCTCCATGCAGGTTACCAGCCTCCCCTCCTACAAATGCCCCCACAGATTAGATTCCACCTTGACAATAAGCCAATTCCATGAGATAAATTGCTCTAATCTTTCTCTCCATGTGCATGCAGATATAACATTCATTTATACATACACAAACGTGTGTGTGTGTGCGGGGTGTGTGTGTACACCTTACTGGTCTTGTTTCTCTGGTCAAACCTTGATTGGAATGAATTTTGGTATGATTATGGTACCTATGGAAATGTACCACTCAAGGCTGAGCTGTACACCATCTCCTTCAAAAATATAAATCCAATCTTCTGAAGACAATGATTTTTACACCTAGCTGCACATAGGTGGTCTATGGGTGAGTGGGTGGTGGGTACACTAGAGTGGAAATGCCTGCTTGGGGGTATCATAAGACAATCTCAATTAAAAAATTATTTAAAAAATAAAACATATATATATATATATAAATAAACAACACAAAAACAAAAATCCTAGTTGCACATCAAAGGTACCTTCAACTTTTTATCTGCATATTCAGGCTCTATCCCAGAGCAATACTATCTCATGGAGCTAGAACTTAGGCCTACCTATCCTGAGAGAGCTCTCCAGTAATTCTGGTGCTCGTGGGACTGAGACCCACAGCCCTCCCTGAACTCTGCCAGCAGGTTATTGTTAAGTGCTACTGGGATGCTTCAAACTCTGCACTCTGCTTACAGGTTTCCCTTCACCCACCAGCCAGCAGTGGCTGCAAGATGAACATTCCTTGGATAACAAGCCAGATGTTACAGAAGCCAGGGGCCTAGTTGTGGCCCCAAGCATCAACACTGAGACACACTGTTGGGTAATCCTGGAAGCACGCTGATTAATAAACATTAATAAAGGACTGAATAAATGAAATTTTCTTCAAAATTCAGCAAAGTTGATTGTTCCTTATTCAAAATAACATAATTTAAATAGCTCTTATTTCTCATTCAATTGAAATCCTATTAGCAAGTGTCAAAGTGCCTCATCAATTTCATGATTGGCAGACTGTACTGCTGGTGTTTATAATATTGCTGGATTGGACTGATTCTCAATCACGGACAATTTTCCAGGAACCAAATACTACATTTGCAGCTACTCTCGTAGGAGTACAAGTCACACATGCTCGTGTGTGCTCTCCGAAGGAGAGGGGAACCAATTCCTGATGCCAGCACACTGATTTCATTTGAAAGGCGATGAGAAGGGATGTTGTCTGGGCTGAGGGCTGTTGGCAGTAGCCACTAGCACCAGCAACCCTGTGCTGAGCCAATGATATGAATCCATAAATGTTAGATAAGACTTTTCACTGTATTACTATTTTATGAATATGCTTTTAAGATCACTAAAGTGCATTTCAATCACTGTGCACTCACTGAGCAGCAACATAGTGAGGAAATCCATTGCTAATTTTTTTTTTGCTTTTTATACATAGGAAATTGAGGTCCTTAAAAGCAACTTGCCCCCAGGGGACTGAAAGAAGGGCTGCTCAGGACAGAGGACATTTCCCTCCCACTGCAGCCTCTTAGGGAGGCTTTTAGAAGCTTTCCCCTGACAAAATTAAAAGTAAGACACAGAAAGATTTTTCCAAGTTTCAAAAATACCTCATCTCAATCAGCTCTTAAACTTTTTAACTCCCTATTTCACAGGGTAGTACATTTGTTTAAAAAAAATTTTTATTGATTATTATATTTTTTCTTGCATCACGGTATGTTACAGACTTCTTCCACCATGATGTTACCCATGAACTGCCATCATGATCTTTTGTGCTTATTCATCCTTTTATTTCACGCTCTGCCACCCGTGCTGTATGCCCTGAGTTCTGTTATCAGTTTGTTGGTTTTAAAAGCTTCTGTATGGAAGCAAAGAAAATGAAGGAAAACAAACAGTGGGGACCACATCAAACTAAAAAGCCTTTATACAACAAAAGAGACAAAACCAAAACAAAGAGACACCTAGCCAAATGGTAAAAATTTTTGTAGCTCATTCAGTTGATAAGGATCTGATCCACAAAAATCCACAAAGAACTCACACAACAAAAATAAAGCAAAAATCCCAGTCAAAAAAATGGGCAGAAGAGCTTAAAAGACACTGCTCTAAAGAGGAAATACAAATGGCCAACGAATGTATGAAAAACTGCTCAACATCACTCATAATCAGGGAACTCTAAATCAAAACTTACAATGAGATACCACTATACACCAGTAAGAATGGCCCATATCATAAAAACAGGCAACAACTAGTGCTGGTGTGGATGTGGAGGAAAAGGGACATTTTTACACTGCTGGTGGGAATGCAGACCCGTCCAGCCACTATGAAAAGCTGTGTGGAGGACCCTCAAACTACTAAAAATGGAGCTACCATTTGATCCAATTCTTAGGATCTACCCAAAGGATACCAAAACTAATTCAAATGGAAAACTACATTTACTTTTAAAAACATTAAAAATAATGAAAGTATGAGAAATAGCACTGATACCATTAGTGTTACTGAACAATTTATCAAAATTTCATTTTGTTTTTATTTGAAGGGATAGACTAGCTAGCAATCTAATTTTCTCTGACTACAAGTATATCCCTTATTTGAAAAGTTTTAATTAACACCTGTGTCATACACCTGTATGTGCATGTTCATTGCAGCTCTGTTTACAATTGCCAAGATATGTAAACAAACCAAATGCCCCAAAACCGATGAATGACTGAAAAAAATGTGGCATATGCACATGATGGAATACTAAGTATCAATCAAGGAAGACAACATATGTCATTTGCAGCAACATGGATGGAACTAGAAGTGCTCATATTAGCAGAAATAAGCCAAAGAGAGAGAGAGAGAGAGAGAGAGAAATACAGGATGGTCTCACTTATATACAGATATAGGGAAAAACAAACAAATGAAAAAGAAAAATTAGAAACAACCAATGGGGCTGAACAATGGGGCGAGACAGAAGGAGGGGGAAGAAGGCGGGGGAGGTGGAGGGCACAAAACAGCAGGACGGTTAACAGGTGCTAGGGAAATGGGAAACCCCGGGGGTACACAATAATGCAATATATATATATATTGCATTATATATATATATATATATATACACACACACACACATATATATTAAAAAATATATAAATTTTAAAAAGTCAGCCATTACAGAGATAGTTGACATTCTCTGTGGACATCTCTTCTATCCTATTCCCCATTATACATTCCCAGAAATAATAATCAGTACACTGGATTTATTGTTTATTATTCCTGTGGTATTTGAAACTTTTAAATCACACATATGAGTAAATAATATATTATTTTGCATGGTTTATAATTTTGTAATTATGGTATGGTAATATGTATATCTGTAACTTGTTTTCTTCCCACAAAAACAAACAAACAAAAAGATCCAGATAATTGCTTTTCCCATTACAATTAATGAAATGGCTTTCTGTCAGGTCACATAGATCTACATTTCAAGAAATGACTTGAGAGAAGGCATTGTTAATGAATTTTTCTTTTGAAGGAATCTTCAGGGTTTAAGGAAAAGCACATTCACAATTTTTTTGGAATACATTTGAAATGCTAAAACAGGGGAAACTAGAGTTAACTAGTGGAACTTCAGAAATAAAAATACTTCAAATCATCTTCCTATCTTCAGTCTTTCAAATTAATTAAGAATTCAAAACAGAGGACAACTACAGTTAACATTCCACTGATCTCCCTTTTCAATTTCCTAGCAACCCTGTTAATTCAAAATGTGTATGCATTTCCCTCAATTGCTATGTTTCTCTTTAAATTTTCATGGTAACTTTTTACTAATGCTGTTTTTGAGGTCCAGTTATTTGTCAGCAGATTCTCAACATTAACCCAATTCTTTTGCTTGGGCAATATTTTTTGACCATTACTGTGACATGTTTCTAGATGACCTATAATTCAACAGCATTTAGTGGTAAATACTGATATCATATCTTTGTTTAGAATGCCCTCAGTATGTCCAGGGTTCCCTGCTTTCCTCACGCCTGTTTTTGTCAAATTAATTTTGACATTCTCCAGATAACAGACAGCTCTCTGAATTTCAAATGGCGTACTTTGTGGGGCAGGAATTCATAAATTATTTTAGTCAACAGTTTCTGACAAACAGGGGAATAAACTAGAGAGAATGAGTACTATTATGTGAAAGGATTTTTGTCAATTAAACAATTTGGGTTATAGCAATAGGTTGAATGAGGTGGGGTAAACACTGAATGAACAGAATTTGGATTCATCAGTGAACAGAATTTGGATTCATCAGTGAGACACAAATAACTTGCTGGGATGGTACATTAGCAGAAGCATCTTTTTTGTCATTTCTTATTCACCATCAACTACCAAGTCCTAATATATATAAAACACAAAGGCCTATACAGTCCAATTGGCATGTCCTGGTTCAAAATTTCAGCATCTCTCCACCCCCCCCCCAAGATTATTATACAATCTGTGTCTGAGTGCCTCCAAAAAATAAAGGCACTAAATTATCTTTCTACTGAAATGGTATCTATCTATCTATCTATCACAGATACCCTCTATTTATGGGCCTTATTAGCTGACTCTAGAACAGTACAGATTTAGGGGTGCTAAATCATGCAGGTGGAAGATTAATGGGGATACTGTGGCAGGCAGGGTATGAAAACACATGTTTGTAAAAGTTTAACTTTATAAACCTGAAGGTTGCTACAACAATGCAATCCTAATTTTCCTCATTAAACTGTGTGAAAAAAAAATTGAGTTGTGAAAAGAAAATCCACATACTTCTGACTCCCCTGACTGATTTCAGCTTTCCATTCTACCCTCTGCAACCAAACCCATAGATGTGTAGGTCCTTTAGAGATGGCCTCATCCACATCTCCACCCTCTCCTCAGGTCCTGGTTCTGTGGGTAACTGAGGGTAGCACCCTTGGAGAGAAAAAACAATCCACATATAAATGGATTAAAACCATGTTGTTCAAGGGTCAACTGTACTATGCTTTGCAACTCTACCTACCATTTATTAATGTTAAGTATTTAGGCTTGTCATGTTCTTGTTGAAAATGTCAGGATTTATCCCTGTGCTGATCTTTCTCCCCTCAAAATGCTCCCCCTGAAAATGTAGCACCCAGCTGGTAAGTGGTTTCCCCAGTGCTGAAAGGGAGCGGCAAGTTTTCTTTGTTTTGGATACTTTAAGTCTGACTATACCCAGATCTGCATTACCCTTTCTAACATTTTTCTTACATGCTCAATTCAAACTGAGTTTAATCAGCCAAATGCCCAGCCTTTGATGTGATCAGGCTTCAGGCCCAGCTCTTCAAATCTTTACTTAAGCAGCTGATATTTATGAATTAGAAACAAGAGCCTACTTTAATTCACATTGATTTTTATCTCTTTGAGAAATTGATTTCCATCCATTATTCCACAGTCCTCGTAAGATCAGTTGTCTAGATAAGCAAACTCTCACTGGTTCCCATTTTCTCCATTTTTATTTAAATGCAATTTTCCTACACGTTATTAAAGTCAAGCGCACAAATATTTGTGGCTTTACCCTGTTTCTAGCATAATAACTCTAATTTAAAAAAAGAAAGAAAGAAAGAAATGTGCTCAGGTTGACAGTTTGACATGATTTATCTTGCCTGATTTTATACAGAGATCAGTTATGTCAAATGGAAATCCTGTTGGCTCCTGGACTTTGAACATTGACAAACCATCTGCTTCAAAACCCTAGCCTGTAACATTCCTGGTGATGCATGCTCCAGCTTCACCATGTCCATGTCTCAGGATTTAGTCTATGCTTAACTTCTACTCTAACTCTACCCTTTTTGAAAAAGGGATGTCCCATGCAAGGAGGGAGAGCAGGCAAAATCAGGGAAGGGATGAGCACAAGGGATCATGATGATGGTTCACAGGATACAGTGGTGGGAGAACTTCCGGGTTTTCAACAATGTAAAAAGAACATGTAATAAGATATTTTTATTATATTAAATTAATATATTAATATTAAATACCTAAGTAATAACTTAAAAGACCGGAATGCCCAAAAGGATTATCAGTAGGGAGTAACATGCTGGCATTGTGTGCAAAACTGGCTTCAGTAAGTCTGACTGACTGGTCCCAGAAGTGTAATCACCATGTATGACTGTTTCTCTGAGAAAGCACACTCTGCATTCCAAAGAGGTGACCTCAAAAAAAATTCCTGGTTGAGATTTTTGCTTGAGGTGTTGCCTTATTTTGTTCCTGCCACCTACACCCAATCCTAACAAATCCACAAATGTGGCTTCTGAATCAGCCACATGCAGCCAAGCTTCCCTTCCCACAGTGCAGCCCCATGTGCTCCTGGATGTGCAAAATCCCTTGGTGATTAGAAGTGACAAGAACAGCCACTGCCTGGTAAGAGGGTGACTGAGCCATCACTTTCTCCTTTATCTCTGCTCTCACTTCCCTTCCTTGAGAGACCTTTTGCTAAACTAACACCCATCTCTTTGGGTCCTGTTTTTGGTTGGGTTTCTTTTCGTAGAGGCCCAAACTAGAAAGCAAAACCCCCAATTTCCCTCTTTCTAGAAGGTGCAAGTGTTCAAGTTCATGTTAAAGAAAAAAAAAAGCTCAGGCAGAAGTATCCTGCCTTATCCCCAGTCTTCAGGATCCTGAAGATGATGGGCTTCAGGCGGACTTTGGGATTTGGGATGGGTTTGTGGAACTTGCCAGAAAGGTTTTACACTGACCATAAAATAAAATATAATCTTCTAATAGCCCCAGCACCAGGCATCTCAGGGCAATGCAGGCCAAAAAAATAAGCTAATGCACCTGCATTTATGGGGTATAAAGTAAGATTAGAATAACTCTGGAACCCACTTTGATACAAAGCTTGATAGATGACTCTGAAGATTCAAGACAACCTGCAAACACAAATCTGCAAACCTCTGGGCATCTGGTTGATTATTCTCACAACTCTTACAGCTCAAGGCAACAGGAAAGAGGTGGATTATTCTCACAACTTTCACAGCTCAAGGCAACAGGAAGGAGGTGGAGATCCTCCTTGTTCTGTGTGTTGGGGGAGAGGGAGAGTTGCGAGAAACAATCCTTTCTAGCATGATGTGTTCCCCAGTTCTTAAGGGTCCATCACTTCTAATTTTTGTTGCTGTTCCTGGTTGGCTGAAAATTTGGTACTTGGCTCACACTTCCCTCTCCACTCTGAGTCCTCCACCAAATCAGGACTGCACCCAGAACCCAGGCAATGCACCTCAGCCTCCTGGTCCTCAGTCTTTATCTCTTCTATTCTCCCTTCCAGGCACTAGCCACCATGCCCCACCCAGGCCTTCGCCATCATTTGGAACCTCCCCTTTCCAGAATCACTTATTTCAGGGTCCCTCCTCATAGTGACTTCCTGGGCCCCTTAATCTTTTCTAATCAATTTGCCCATCTTCTCTTCCTCACTTCTTTTATAAGATCCAGCACACAGCTCTTGAATTCAGCAACAGGTCACTCTGCATGGGTCACTCTGTCCACCCCTTTTACCCAGATAAGCTCCATCTGAGATCTGGGGAAGCAGGTGCAGTGCGTTCAGGGGACTCAAACACTCTGCACACCTCTCTACTGCCCAGATGTCCTAGAGTTTTCCCTAGTTCTTCTTCCAGGTCAGCCTGGTCTCCTGCTTGCCACGATGACAGATACAGACTCCTTCTCAGCAGTATTCTCTTCATTCTCAGAGTTTCTCCCCTCAGGTTCTTGCCATCAAATCCATAAACCGACAGCACCGACCTACACTCCTCTTTAGGAGGCAGGGCTCCTGCTACCTCCTTTTCATACCTCCACCTCCACGAGACCTCCCTGAGTCCCTTCTAAAGTCCCTCTCCCTTCTGGAGTCTACAACTCACACATTCTTATCGGTATTCTAATTGTTCACATCTCACCATTTAACAGAAGTACATCCCTGGCTCTCATTTTCTCCTTCGCTTTTCTCTCTGTCTCTTTCTCCAGTCCTTCATCGTCAAAGTCCTTTTAAGAGAAATTGGTGTCTTCACTTCCTCTCTTCCATATTCATTCGAATCTGGGGTGGGTAGTACCCCAAAATTCCCAACCAACAGCTCTTTCAAAGGACACCAGAGACCTCAATGCCTTTTCTGTATTCACCTGACCTAGAGATTCACACATGAGGGCAGTGTCAACCTAGGGGACATTTGGCAATGTCTGGAGATATTTGGTTGTCACACCTAGGAAAGGGATATTTTCTTTCTTTCTTT
>PVHY01003021.1:0-115069 GCA_004024945.1 Uropsilus gracilis
TTTTTTTTTTTTTTTTTTTTTTTTTTTTTTTTGGAACTAGGTGTCGCTATGAGCCCCAGGCGGGACTCAAGCTGCGATCCCTAGCCCCGGCCGCTTCATAGGCTGAAGCTTACAAGCACGAGCCACCGTGCCTGGCCAGGTTTTCTTCTTTTAATGATGCATAATATTCCATTGTATAAATATACCACATTTTTTCAGCCATTAGTCAGTTTGGGGGCATTTGGTTGTTTCCATATCTTGGCAATTGTAAATAGTGCTTCAATAAACATACATGTACAGGTGTCCTTAAGGATTAGTGTTTTTATATCCATTGGGTAGATTCCCAGTAATGGGATTACTGGGTCAAATTCAAAGTCCCACTTTCAATTGTTTCAGGGTCTTCCACATAGCCTTCTATAGAGGCTGGACCGGTTTGCTCTCCCACCAGCAGTGTATGAGTGTTCCTTTTTCTCCACATCTGCGCCAGCACTTGTTGTTGCCCTTTTTTTTTTTTTAATATGGGCCATTCTTACAGGTGTAAGATGGTATCTCAGCGTGGTTTTGATTTGCAGTTTCCTGATTATTAGTGATGTGGAGCATTTAGAAAAAACAAATTTGATGCATTTGTGATAACATGGACGGAGTTAAAAGGAGTCATACTAGCAGATATAAGCCAGAGAGAAAAAGAGAAATAACACCTATATGTGGGATATAGACAAAAACAAAGGACAAATAAAACTTAAAACTAACAAACTGTTGGCAGAACCGAAGCATAGAGCAAGGGAGGATTACAGGGGTAAAATTAGGGCAAGGTTGGGCACAAGATACTGAGATGATAGTTTACTGGTGCCAAGGTGGTAGGAGAACCGAGGGGTATATAACAATGTTTAAAAATATATATATGTAATCAATTTTTTGTAATTTTAAAAATTAAAAAAAAAAACAGACAAACTGACATGAGAGAACTTTCAACAAAGAAAATGGTTATTACATATCAGGTGGCAGAGGTAGAAATTTCTAATAACATTAATTATACTATAATGACCAATATGTAACATTTAAAGAGAAAAAACCATAAATAATATCTATAGTCAATATATTATGAAATATACTTAATTTTCTAATATATCTAACACACTGACTACCCTGCTGAGTTCCTAAATGAATCCAGAAAAAATGACAGAAAAACTTCTGAAGCCTAGTGTGGTAACAGATCTGCTATCACTTTAACAATAATATTCTCAAAGCCCTATATTGCACTAAAATCTATTAGGTGGCTCCTGATGACAACAGATGATGAACACATGAAGGAGAAATGGATCTACTACCGTAATGGCAATGACCAGTCTAATGAAAGACAGTGACTATGGACAACTTCTAAGGGAGAACAAAAAAAGGAATCTTATGAATGTTGTTTACTGAAGAAAAGCCCCAGAGGAACACCTGAGAGAATCAAAGTAAGCAGTCAAAGTAACTAAACCAGGAAGTGATCTCAGCTAGCACACAGCATGACCTGACCTGTCAGGACCCGGAGCAGGACTGCCCAACAGAGCCATCAGCCAGGGTCTGGTTCCACTTCTAGACTAAGAGTCACAGTCACATGTGAAGCCTGAGCATCTACACAGTGGTAGCTACACAACTGAATTTTACATTTTAACTTTAATTCAAAGCAATTTAAGCAGCTCCTGAGACTATCACCACTGCATGGAACAGTCTTGCTGTGGAACACAGACTGCGGCAGAGTCAGATCCAGCAAGGCAGAAACAGTATCTGGGAGCCCCATGAGGCTTCCTTGGCTCCAACTGCCCCAGCAGCTTCCAGAGATCTGTCACTGAAGCTCCCTTCCAACAGAGGGAGATTAACCACAGAAGGACATGGCTTTGCACCTGGCACCCCACACTCAGAACAGGAGGTCTGGAAAGTGAGCCAGGTGGTAAAGAAGACCTGAGTGGAACCAGTAGCACTCATGCAAACAGTCTGCTCATGAACCTGGGCAAGGACAGATGCATGGACCTAAGGTACATTCCCTATCACATCAAGGAAATCGATAAAAACAGTTCATCAATTACAATTAATTACAATTGACATCATACTTTCTGTTCCTAGCTTTTTTCCTCATCAAGTTGGTACTTTGATGTAATGGGAGGATCATCATTCCCATTATCAATAAATTAAAAATAAAAATACTGTGGTGGGAGAACCACAGGGTATATAACAATGTAATATATATATATATATATATATATATATATATATATATATATATACATGAGCAATCAATTAAACTAAATAAAAATGCTTTGGCACAATATTCACATAAAGGAAGTTCCTTGTTGTAGCATCCAACATAGTATTACCAAGACTCCATTCCTATTTCAAATATTTTGTATCTTTTTAAAAGAAGGAAATGAACATTTAAAAACTACAGAGGCTAGCAAAAAATTTCAAGCCAAGAAAAGAGACAATGGGAAAGAATGGAAGCGCATAGTCTAATAATTATATTTTTTACATTAACATATACACTGGTATTCCAATACTTGAGAGATTTTTTTCATAGTAACTAAGCTGTAATTATTTTCCGAATGTATGTACTAAGGTTTAAAGAATGTATTTCTACAAGGTTATAATCTTTGTATCACTGCTGATTTCTAAAATGAACCAACACATTTAGTTGTTGTATATGATGAAGTTCTGTACTCTATTCCCTTTGCCAACTGATACATATGCAAATTATGACTTGTTTTAAGAATACTTCCTGTTGATAATAAACAAACTTGCCAGACCTAAAGTAAACAACACCAAGCCCATCCCACCCACCTTTATTTGCCTTCTCGATGGGCACTAAACTCTTTCCCTACCTCACTTTCAAACTATGCCTTTAATTTGACATTGGGGATTAGACCATGAACAGAAAACAAACTGTGGGGTGCATAGAAAGGCTGGTTACAGGCTTTGGATGATGCAGAAATAAGTCTTTGAGCAAGAAGACACTGTCTCATGATGACCTCACATCTCTTCACATGGGACTTTGGGTCTGCCTGGTACCTTTAGGGAGGAAGATGAAGGGAGACAGTGTCCAACTCTAGTACAATGTGCTAACACAGAGTTGGCTATTTGACATAGTTCCTTCTGGAAAAGAGAAAAAGTGGTGTGAAACTCACTGTGACCAGACTGCAGGGAGGCCAGACCTGCTGGGTGGACAGAAGTCTCTGGGACTGCAGCTGCATGCTGTTAATTAGCTGATGTCACCAGGAGGCAAGGAGATAATAGCCCCCAGGGAAATAAGTGTGGCCAATTTCAGAGATTGCTATCATTCTCCTCTGTCATTCACTCATTAGACAGAAGATCCATAACCTAAGCTCTCTTCAGGAATGATTGAAAAGTTACAATTAACTTAAGAATTTTTCCTCACAACTTCAAAAACATTTTTACCTATACTGATATACTGATATACTGATATAAACTAATATTATTTAAATTTGAACATAATTAACATTTAAATGAACATGATGAAATCTGGCCCTCAGGGAACAAGGACACCAGGGCTGGCAAGCAGTTTGATCAGTACAGGCACTGACTCAGTGGGTTCACGTCCCAAGGCTGAGCGCCCTTACTAGGGAGGTAAGGGTTTATATATACTTATCATGTCCTGGTGTTCCAAGTTATCATGGGTGGGAGCACATGGACTGATGTGATGAATTATAGAATGAGAAAGATTCAAGGAGAAACTGGGCTGCACACCAGTAACTGAGTCACTCAATCATGGGTTGTTTATCTAGACACCCTAGGCTGCATTTCTTAGATCACTGTGCTTCAGCATCTTCAGGTCATCATACTTCAATGAGATCTCCTTCTGCGAAAAAGCTGTACAGGTCATTATCTGCACCAAGCTGGCCTGGAGCACAAGCACTGGCTGACAAGATTAGCTGAGAGTTCAAGGCTCAGGAGGATGGACATTACCTGTAATTTTACTTCTGTCTTTATTCAAACAAACAAGGGTATTCACCTGCCCATGCTCCAAGGTGGGAAAGCCCACACTGACAGAAACATTTCTATAACTGGCTAATAGCACAGCTTTACCATCCATGAAATACACTCTTTTCATGACGTTAAACATACACAAATGTCCACATCACAAAACGAACATTGGACACTAAGCTGAAGCAGGAATCTAAGGGTTAGAGTGTCCGATTCCACTTTTCTAGGGAGTGTCAATTGTTTATAATTCAAAGTTGTCTGACAGTTATTTGATGAGATAGGCACTGGGAGGTTCAAGATGACAGGGTTTTTTAAACTATAATAAGTACTTTCTGAATTCTTAAAATTCTTTCCAGAGGGATAAGAAAAGAATACTGACTGGTGATGTTGCTACAGGCTGGACAGGATGTGAACAAAATGCCTGGCACATGTAAGCTGATGGGGGGGGTGTCGGTGGCAGCCCTCATGATAATACATATCAAAGGTCACATGCCTTGGTAGGGAGGAATGCCATCCAAAAGAACTCAAAGATCTGATCCAATTTCTTTGAATTATGTTGCTGGTATTTTGATAAGGGTGGCATTGACTGTATATCATTTTCGGTAGGGCAGTCATTTTGAATATACTGAATTCATCCACAAGCATGGAGTAACTACCATCTCCTTACGTCATGAAATTCTTCAATGTCTTGTTCTCACTTTGAAAGTTCTTTACCTCTGTAGTTAGGTAATAAAAATTTTTTAATAAAATAAAAATAAATCTCCTCCTGGATAACGAGCAAGCTGCCATTTAACATAGGGCTTCCTGGATGTAAGAGCCCATATATTTCAACATATCACTGAACTGAAATTAGATAGGACCCTAGGTGAGATACAAAGGACCAGACCCACTGATGCCTAAGTCAATGAATTTTTCTCCCCTGCCCCATCTGGAATTTTAAAATATACTATCAAGAAAGTATTCTAAATACATTTCACCTACATTCAATACATTGAATTTTTGGTTACATTGCTGGCATGAAGCATGTAGAATTTAGGGCTTCAATATCACATATTTAGACATGATTATGTCCATAATATTCATTTTGAAAAAGGAGAATCACAGATCACCACCTTGAAAAACTCATTTGCCTCACACAGTGCTCTGGCCACATACACAGTATGCGCACACACACCCTGCATCATGCAGAGGGTGCCTTTCCCCACCAGCAGGGTGTGCACTGTCCCAGTGGCTGCTACACAGTCCTCCAGCTCAGACTGTCCTGAATAACTGCCACTGTGGTGAGATTCATTTCTGACAGGCTTCATCAGGACTGGTTTTAACAGTCTTCTGTTTTAACAATTCTTCTCAGAGTTACTAGTGTTTTGTTTGGTTTGGTTTTCCCCACAGATTCATCACCTGATTCTAAGAACAATCCCTGATATAGTCATTTCATGACTTTATAATAGTCATGTTACAAATGCAAAAATAAATGGTATCCCTCCAGCAATGGACAGAAAATGGTAGATGTTATAACTTACCATGTTTCTGTGGTACAATTTCATATATGAGCTATATCTTTGAGGTATATACATAAACATCTTCTTGCAAGTACATATGAAATAATGATACAAAATGTGAGTATAAATAAGAAAAACCCATGGAGCCCTGAAATGTAATGACTATAATACAGATGCTCTAGTAACAGGGTGCCAGCATATCAGGAGGTTGGAATGAATTACATCTTGGATTCTCACTTTCCTCAGAGGAGAGAGAAGAAAAAACCCTTTATGGTTGGCAAAGGCAATTCTGATGACACAGAAAGGACACACAGATCTTACAGGCATGAAACTCAAAGTCTTTCCATTCACCTGTCTCCTCACACAGTCATCGGGATCCATAGTCCTTCCAAAGCACCCTCTTCACTGCTCCCTTCACATCCTTGTTCCGTAGAGTGTAGATGAGGGGGTTCATCATAGGGGTGATAACACCATAAAAGAGAGTTGTGAACTTGCCCTGATCCTGAGAATAGTTGTTGGTGGGCTGGAGATAAGCATAGATGGCTGTGCCATAAAACAAGGAAACCACCAGGAAGTGGGACCCACATGTACCAAATGCTTTTCTCTGCCCAGATGCAGACTTTATTCTTAATATGGCCCTGACAATCCGACCATAGGAGAACATGATTAATGAAAGGGGAATGAGGAGAATGACAACACTGACAAAGAACATTTCTGACTGAGTCTTGGTGATGTCAACACAGGCAAGCTTGAGCAATGCAGGGATCTCACAAAGGAAGTGATTCAATTTATTTCTCCCACAAAGCGGTAAAAGGAAGGTGAGCACTGTTTGCACTAATGAATTAGAAAAACCAAAGATCCATGAAGCAGAAGCCATCAGGGAACAGAGGCGAGGATGCATGATCACAGTGTAGTGGAGGGGTCTGCAGACAGCTGCATACCGGTCAAATGCCATCACTCCTAAGAGAATGCATTCTGTACACCCCAGTCCTAGAGAGATGTAGAGCTGAGCGACACACCCACCATAGGAGATGGACTTGTCTGCTCCACTGAGATTCACCAGAAACTGAGGGACAATACTGGTTGTGTAACACAGATCCAGAAAGCTCAGGTTGGAGAGGAAAAAGTACATGGGGGTGTGAAGATTGGGGTCCAAGTGGGACAATGTAATGATGGTTGTGTTTCCCAGCAAGGTGAAGCTATAAAAGATCAAAAGAACCACAAAGAGCACTAACTCCAGTTGAGGCCTGTCAGAGAAACCCAGTAGTATGAACCCAGTAAAACAACTTTCATTTTTCTTTTCCATATTTTGTCAGCACACACCTGCCAAGATAAAACATTTAACAAGTTTTAAGACATTCTCAAAAAAAACTAGTAGTTAAGCAATTTATAGGTCAAAGTTATAGCTTCGGGGTTGTATATGCAACAATTTAGATAAATGACTTGCTCATTATAACTGGTAAGTCTATACCAATTTAGATCCATAATATCACAAAAAGTATTATCATTGATATTGAATAGAAATATTAAGTAACAATATGCTCCTACCAATCATGGGCACAAAGATTTGTTTCAGATTTAATTTACTAGGATTTAAAGCTCTGTATGAGTATTTCCCTTAATGTAATGGAAAAGGGGGGGAAACGAAATTGAACCAAAAATAATAAGAGATGCAGAGAGACAAATAATTTAAATATGTATCTGATAATTCTACATAATTGGATTTGCACATATTTCACATGCAATAAAAGATAATACATAATAATCCCTATATGCAGTCAAAATAAAAATTTATGACTAGAATATTCTTCCTCTAGAATAAATTATATTCAAAATATCACCAACAGTACTATATATGCACAATCCTGGCAATTTTGCTCTCCACTCCAACAGATACATATCTAAATAATACAGGTCAAAGAGATATAATCCAACAATGAATTAATACAGATAAAAGCTTAAAGGAATGGAATTTTATTATAAAATTTAAAAATTTTATTATATAATCAGAGAATTTCCATTTATATTAATTATTTCATATAAACCACCCTGGTAACTATTTTAAGAGTTAATTACACAAGACCATTGCTAGCTCTAAGGTTAGCTGATTATCAATTCCATTTGCTATTTACTATTGCATAAACACCATCAAACATGAAGCTAAGGAGCATCAGAAAATGAATAATGAGTTCAATTATGTTCAAATGGTTAAGATTTGATTTTGTTTAAATGGTTAAAATCTGAATTAGAATTGGATATATACCCACTGATCTGTCACAGAAACTGATATTCAATATTGTTCTAATATTTAATAAAGAGGATGTTAATAAACTCTGAATAAGAGAAATGGAATGATCAAGAGGCAGAAAGTAGTGGTAGGGAAGATGCCAGGAGTGTTTCTCTGTCACTGACATAAACTTCCACCTTGTCACATAATTTACATTTATTGAATATAAACAACCGGAAAAAAAAAATCAAGTACTTTGAAATATAATAGCATACAAAATTTAGTGTCTTTCATATGAGAACAAGTTAAATTAGCCTAAATTTATAGTCAATTTTAAAAAACAATATTAAGACATACAGGCCACATTTTGCAAATAAAATATTATTTACATAATAATAAATTTCACGTTTGAAGTATGAATAAAGGAGCCAGTGGCTGAAGGAAAGAACAATATTAATTGGCCTTGCTGTGTTTTGATGTGTTGGCTGACATTGTTTGATATGTTCTGAAAAATTTATCTGCATAAGCCCAACTAGTCCCTAAAAGTGTTTTGAAATTTATTATCTCCTTTATAGAAGAAAAAGATCTTCACATTAAAGCAGTTAAGCAGTTGTCTTATATCATTAAACTCCTATGTAAATGACATTTGTATACCAACGTTCATGTTCACCATCATACTGCTTTACTGTCAAACAAGTGAATGTATTCAAAATCAGAGGAGTCACCACAGAATATTAGTATTCATAATAGTTCATATTCCTTTCATTTATTATAATGAAGTGATCTGTAGCATCCACACAAAAAATTCTTAACAGAATTAATTATAAATGCACAAGAGGTAGTTTCAATGCACAGTGACAAGAAACATCCCCAAATCACACCTGTTCAGAAGGCAAAATGAAACAAAACATGGCTCAGTCTCACGCACGCACACACGCACGCACACACACCTGAAACACTCTTCTGACATGTACTGCTGCCCCATTTTTTAATGTACCTAATAAACAAAGCATTCACAAAGTGAAGGAGAAGGATTTAATGTTAACTCCTCCAAGAAAACACCAAAATAATAATGTACAGTTATAATAAAAGAATGACAGTCTAGCATTCACATATCAATAAGGATAAAGACAGCTGACAAAATATAAAAGTCATGAGATGAAGTTACACAAATGATTTGATTTACAAATATATATATATTTTTTTTAAAACAGTGCCTACCTATCTGACAAGCACAAAAAATGAATATTTTAGGTTGAAAACAGATCAGAAGGCAAATGAGACCCCCACTAAAACAGATTAAAGAACATTGTTGGTCTGTAGGTTTCCATTGCTTCCAGAGCCACTCCAGCAACACACTGGGAGGTAATTAGGTGCTCTTGCTTCTGGGAGCCATCTTGAAGGGTTTGTTATACTAGAACAAACTCAGGACTAGATTAAGGAGTAGCTGGCTACCATTTTCCACTGTTACTGTAAAATATCATATTCTGTTCATTTGTTTTCTCTTTATAAATCAAAGAATCCATTACCCATTATTACCACTGGCTCTGGGAGAGGTCTGCCTGCAAGATGCTTTATCTCTTTGATTCTTAAGAGGACATTCTGCTGATCTGGGCCACTTGTTCCATTCCTCCTTTCCTATTCCATATTCATTCCTCCTTAAGCTGTTACTGTCACACAGAGAGCCATCTTCCACAAGGAGGAGCATTTTTTTGAGCTACGGTTAGATGAAAAATTTCATTTCATAGTGCTAGTAGCATATATATAAAGAATTGTGTGATTTGGGTCGAATCATCATCTATGTTTAGACAGCATCAACTGAGTGCAATAAAAGTGATTCATGTTATACAAAATTATTAGAAATATTTGACATATTCATCCTCAGGACAGGATCAAAAATTGGTATTCATAATAATCACCATGATATAACATAAGGAAAAAGCCATGTTATAAAAATTACACATAAATGTTACATGGATATTAAAAAATACTTGAAAGAAGAGACAATGTAAAAAATTAAAGATAAAAATTTAAAAATAGTACAAAAAGCTAAGAGGGCAATCTTGTTATATTTTTTAAAAAGGAATATATTGAGAAATGACACATCACAAGAATAGAATTTTACGCAATAATCAAAAGGACTGGAATCAAATAAAAGAACTTCAATCAAAGGAAAATGCTGACTACTGACACATCATGTGACAGAGTTAATAAATCATACTGACTGCACTATACCTACAAATAACACAACTATAATTTCACTGGGAGACTAAATACTTAGCCAAAACTAGAACTTAGTATGCAAGATAAACATTTTATTTATTTATTTTTTAACTGGTGAGGTTGTTTCTCCCTCAGGATGTTGGGGGTGAGGGGGGGCTGTTTGGGAGAGGAAAGGGAACAAACTTTAAATTGTTTTATTTCTAAATAGTTATTGCTAACAGAAAACTAGAAATCCACAAGATAAATCATAAAGCTCTCCTTGCTCAAATAGTCCATGCTGCAGTCCCAGCCCAGTTCTAGGGCTCAAGTCCAGAGCACAACTCTAGGGTTCAACTCTTGGGTTCCACCCCTAGAGGCTCACTCCTTCAATGTACACATCAGCCCTTTTCCTATGACAACCAGCATTCAGATGGCTGCATGGATCCACACTGGATGCAGAGACATCTACTTTCAGACACTCGTGTGTGGAAAGAAATCATTTTAATTACCTCTCACAATTTAGAGAATTTTTCTTAGAAGTTCACATTAGACTTTGCCTGCTGTCCCAGCCTTGGATGTCTAGGCTACTCTGGATCATCTAATGTATTTCACTAAATTTGTGTATTTTTTAAAGAAAAGGCAAAACCAAGACAATCCAAAACAAAAAACCATCTCATACATCCATTATCCGCTTGCCACCATTTTTCTATCCTCCCTCCCTCTTCTATTTGGTAACTTAGTTCACCTATCAATGCCAACTACTCTATTTTTATTTTATTTAGCTTGTGCATTCCACTTTATTTTCTTATATTGCTCTTATAAGTTAAATCATCCAATATTTGTTTTTATATTTTGTACTAATTTCACATTGCACAATTCCCTCAAGTTCCTTCCATTTTCCTATGAATAGCAGAATTTCATCTTTCTTATAGCTGAAAAGTACTTTTTTTTTGTATAGCTATACCACATCTTTATGCATTCCTCAGCAGACACTCAGAATGCTTGTGCATGTTAGCTATTGTAAAGAGTGCTGCAATGGGCTTTGCAGTAGACATAAGTTTTCGAGTTGATGATTTGATATTCTGTAATTAGAAAGCCAGAAGTAGGATTGCTAGGTTAAAAGCTAGTTTCGAAGATAAACATTTTAAAGAAAAAAGACCTTAACATTATGTCTGAATTTCAGGTATTACAAAATATGTAAAATTTCTGGCCCATTTAACATAAACTACCTTGTGTAATTCCTGGGCGAATTCGAAAAAAATGCTAGGAAAACTTTAGAAGACTCAGTACTACAACTGTTGCTTTAATACTGCTTCTCTCTCAGATATTTATAATGAATTCAGTTATTTTAGTATGTCCTTAATGACAATGGAGGTTGTATAAAAAAGGGGCCAATGGGTCTACCACTGTAATGGAAATGACAGGTCTAATGAACACAAACAGCACTTTAGGTCAAATTCTATGGAAAAAAAGAGAATGAAAAATGAATTCCATTGCATGTTGTTTACTGAAGGAATGCTCTCGGGATAATGGCAGTTATTGAAGGAAAGTAAGCAGATGGTCACCAAACCAGGACATGACCTCAGCTGGCAAACAGCATGGCCTGGCATGTCAGGACCTGGAGCAGGACTGCCCAACAGAGCCATCAGTCAGAGCAGAAATGGTCCATCTCCACTTCTAGACTAACAGTCACAGTCACATGTGGTGCCTGAGCATCTCCAGGGTGGTAGCTACACAACTGAATTTTACATTTTAACTTTAATTCACAATAAATTAAGCAGTTCCTGAGACCAGACACTGCTGCATGGGACAGCATACTGGACTACAGCAGAGTCAGACCCACCAGAGAAAGCCTCTGGGAGCCCCATAGGTTTCCTTGGCTCCAGCTGCTCCAGCAGCTTCCAGAGATCTGTCATGGAGGCTGCCTTCCAACAGAGAGAGATTCACCACAGAAGGACAGGACTTTGCACCTGGCATCCCATGCTCAGAACAGTAGCCTGGAAGGTGAGCCAGGTGGTAATGATCTGAGTGAGGACCAAGAGCACTCACACAATCTGCTCATGAGCCTGGGCAAGGACAGAAGGATGGACCTAAGGTACATTTCTCATCACATCAATGCAACCCCATAAAAACATTGTCATTTGCCTAATTCACTAGTTAATTATAGTTATATGTAATCTAATATTTGGACTTTTAACATTAACACATACCTGGTGTTCTATTATTTCAAAGGTACATTTTATTATACCTAAATATGATATTTTTTAATGATCTTCCACTGAGATATAATAAATGTACTAAAATAGAATGACCTGTCAAGGAATAATTGTTGGTTTCTAAGATTATCCATAATATCCAAATTCATATTTGGTGAATTTCTATAGTCAATTCCTAATAGCAATTGATATAAATGTAAAGAATTTTGGGTTTTGTTTCAGGATAATTTCTACTGAAAATAACTTGCCAATTCCTAAAGCAACAATGAGACCAAGTCTAACCCACTAATCTTTGGGTGCCACATGCAGTTTGTATGGGATATAGGCTCTTTCCCTACCTCACCTCCAACTTACAGTCTTTAGTAAAATCCAAAGGCTTGCAGCTTGAATCTAAAGCATCAGGAAGCAAGCTGTGTGGTGTGACCGGAAAGGTTGATTATTCCAACACCAGTGATGCAGAACTATTTCTTAAGCAACACTTGCTCGTTTTGACCTCACATAGCTTCACATGGGATTAAAGATCTGCCTGCTGTCTCTAGGTGTAAGGAGGGGAACAAAGGCAATTTCAAACAAAATATAATTTCCTGGATATGTGACATGGCTAAGTGACAAAAAGATCCTTCTGGGAAAAAGGAGCATTGACTGGGCTGCACAGTAACCCAGACCTGCTTTGCAGGCAGAATCTCTGGGGATGTGTCTCCCCTACTGTTAATTAGCTTGTGTCAGAGAGCAATATGTCCAAGAAAACAGTCCCTGGGGAAGATGACTATCATAGTGAATGCCAGACAACTGCTAATCAGTCTCTTCTAGAACTTCACACATGTGCTAGAGGAAAGATACCAGCTATTAGTTCTCATCTATGAGTGATTTAAACTTAAGAATTTTTTTCTCATAATTTCAAAAAAATTATTAACCTATAATACATTCAATTACTTAAACCTAAATCTGAATATGTAAATAATGCTATCCAACTTCTAAGGAATCATGGAACTAATTAAATTCCATTCTGTAGCAACTTATTTCCCACATATACATAAATTCCAGTTTTATTTACAAGTTTTAACCCCTGAAAAAATATTCTTAGAGAAGATCTTAATAACGATATTTTCTCAGTTTTCTCTCTATTAGTTAAATCCTATCATAATATTTATTAAGGGGCAGGCAGGAAAAAACTTTACTAAGACTATCTATTTCTAGACATATGAAAAAATTCAAAATAAATACCTGTACACAGATGTTTATCACAGCACTATTTACAATAGCCAGGATATGGAAACAACCCAGATACCCCAAAACTGATGAATGGTTGAAAAAGATGTGGTATATTTACACAGTGGAATATTATTCTGCAATCAAAACTGACAAATATGAAGCATTTGTGATAACATGGATGGACCCAGAAGAAGTCATATTAACAGAAATAAATCAGAAAGAAAAGAAACCATATGGTCTCACCAGTAGATAGGATATAAGAATAATAAACAAAAGGACAAAAAGTCAAAATAAGCTGACAATAGAACTGGGGCAAGCAGTTGGGGAAGGAGAGAGGGTGGGGAGAGGGAGAAATCAGGGAAGGGATGAGCACAAGAAGATAAGACAAAGGTTCATGAGTGATGGGGGGGAGCCACACACATATAAGCATAAATATGTAAACAGTAAAAAAGAAAAAGAAGACTGTCCTTCCTCCTAGTGAGGGAAAATTCTCTAATAACCTTGAACTGGGACATTACCACTCTCCTTTTGGACTTGAACTGAAATATCAGCTCCTCCTGAATCTTGCCTGCTAGGATTCAGGCAGGAACTATCACTGGCTCTCCTGGAGCTCTGGTTTGCTGACACACCCCAAAAGGCTTGTCAGCCTCCAAAACATAATTATGTGAGTTAATTCCTTAAAGTAAACCCATGTCTATAGCTATGTTTATACCAATTCTCACATCCATTGCTTCTGTTTCTCTGGAGCACCCTCATGTAAAATGACAGCCAAAATTTATGGTATTGTTTAGGATAGATGAAAAATATTTCCTCTTGGGTTGCATCCCTTTGATGATAACACTGCTTGGCTCATTTTATCTCTGAAAAGTAATATACCTGCTCCTTGGGTATTTTAGCAGACATCATTAGTGTCTCACTCATAACTTATTGGCACCAGGAGAGTTTCTATGGCTATAGAAGTGTTCTTTGCCTACTTAGGCAGGCTAAAGTGTCAGGGTATTAATACCCTGAGGTGTCAGCCTCAACTATAGCAAATAGAATCTGAAGAATAAATACCCCATTTTCTCACCCTTCTGGTAAAACAACTCTGAAGCATGTTCTATAGGTTACTTAGAACTGAGCACTCATTGTTTGCTCTTTGAAAATATGGTTAATTTGCTTCCTCACTTTCCTCATTGTACTTACTAGCTTCTCTTGTGGTTCCTGGAAATAAAAACATGCATTCAAAAAAAAAGTCAGACTGTCTATTTCTTAGGCTTTCCAGAAAAGAGAAGAAACTGTTACTGACTCTTTGGAAAATACTTTGGTATTACCTACTCAACTTACCTGATATTCCTAGGCATAATGCTTTCTAAAATAATGCTTGGTCAGGTGATCTAAAAGACAGGTATAAAAATGCTCAGAGCAGTGTGTTGGTAATAAACAAAACCTGAAAGCAAGTCAAGTACCTATCAAACTGTAACTTTGCATTTAGGTAAATGAAGCTTTTCTTCCAGACTTATGCACTGGCCCTGCAAATTCAAAACCTGACCTCCCATGACAAACTCCAAGTTAATCTTCCCACTTACTGTCTCTGTTCATTCAACTGTCTCTCTCAACCATTCAACAGATGATTTAAAACACTGTCTCTTGCCCACTTCCTGGATGCTGCTCTTGAACCAGTCTGACAGCCATCCTGGCAGGAGGATGAGCAACTACTCCAGCAGCAGAGATCCCAAGATCTGTCCTTGGTGTGCATCTCAGTTCATGGTCACTGATGGTAAAGTTCCCAGGGCTGTCAGAAGATAGCCCATCCAATTGCCTTGTGCATCATCATAGATCTTCCACCCAGATAAGCTCCACTTCACATAACATTGCCATTTTTAAATATTCTCTCCTTGATCTTTACTTTTACAAGTCCCTTTTTTTGAAAGGAAATGAGAGATCCAGCAGTGCCATGCTCCATGATTCTACAACCAATTACAAACTGGTTCATGGAAGATAAAGTCTAGATTTCTGGGAGATTCTTTCATACCCTATAGCTATAGCTAGCACTAAGTATCACTGTTAACACTGAAAAATAAAAAGACTGTCACAGCATTCAAAAGCAACTTAAAGTTATTTGTAATAAATAGAGTGTGGTTATAACAAATGGGGAAGGATGAGGGAGAACATAAAAGTAGGAAATAACAATCAACTTGCCTAGGAAGGCAATTGTAATTGATATTGTAATTGTAACCCAATTACAATATCAAAGATTACGCTAGATAGTTTTCTAACTGCAAGAAGCTTAAAATCACAGACTGGTAAAATAGACTGGAATTGATGTGCTAATGTAAAGACAGGAGTTTTTTTTTTTTTAAAGGAAGAAAAAAAGGATCTAAGTGGTATTTGACGAATAGGAAGATAATTTGAGTGGAAGGAAAATACTTTTGTGGCAATAAATGGTAGCTTCTAATAAACAGCAATCACAACACAAATTTAGAGAGTACTGATGCCTAGAGTGAGAATGTAATGTATTAACTAGCCCTGATTCCAGGACCTTGTCTGCATGGTAAACTATGACTGAAACAGGGCAACCACGAAGGGACTTTTTAACTTTGACTTTAACACCTACAGGCCTGCTTCTCTCTATGAAGCAGGCTCCAAGCAGTTCAATAGCAATTTACCTTTAACTTTGACTGTACACATCTCTGCCTGCTTCTCTCCATGAAGCAGACTCAAAACAGTTACCATTAGCAATTGCCTTTAGCTGAAAGTAGCCACACCTCTGCCTGCTTCTCTCTACAAAGCAGGCATTTACCATTGATATGCAAAATCCAGCCAGCTGTTCTCTGCTTTCAGCTCCAAAAACTGCAGAAGAAAAAAAAACTTAAAAACACAGTTTAAACTCTTGTGGGTTCTTCCCACCATCCCCAGCCTTCTCAACCAAAATACCAAACCAATGCAAGACTATCAGTGCAGACTAATTTATTTCTAACAAAGTGATTTCCTAATTATCCTAATAACTACACAAGAAACATGTAAGGAAAACTCCGGTTACTTTAACATTGTTCAAAATCTTTCTCAGCATTGTCCAAAGTCCTTTCCCCAGATTGCCCAAAAATCCTCAGTCTCTCAGTTCTGATCATCTCACCAATGTCCAGTCAGAGTTCATCTCCAGACACTTGAAGACATGCTCCTTTGGATGATCCCTTGGCTTGCTCCTCCTTGTCTTCCACACTGTGTTCTCCTTGTCTTCCAGGTAGCAGGAACTCCATGGTGCCGGACCAGGAAAGTTCACTTTTTTTCAGGCCTGTCCTTTGCACAGCCTCTTGCAGACACAAGTCAAACTCAACAAAACAAACTCCAACACAGAGTTCAAATCTGCAAACTTCTTAACCGCCTTTAGCACACATGCGGCTAGCCCAGGTCAGCCAAGGGTTGCAGGCCCCCAGTGGCCACATGGCCAAGCTCAGATGGTTCACATCTCCATCTTACAAAATAGCTGAAACCAAATCACTCTCCTCCATGAACCTCTCCATCTGACCTCCATATTGCCTCTGATCCCTTCTCTTTGTTTTCATACCCTTTATATGTCCTGATTTCCCACCTTCCAGGAAACCTGTGTCACCTTTCTCCCTCCTGCATCTCTCTGAAGGGAAATTCCAACTAAGGTCATTCTCACATTTTAGCATATCTGTCCTTGAAATCTGCAATCTTAAACAGGAGGGGGGATAGCACACCCTATCATGACAACAACTAGTCAATTCAACCTGAACTGTGCTATGTTCAGGAAAGACCTATGTGTAGCAAATAAAAAGAGATGTGGGGACTATTTCAAGACAAAGAATTCTGAAGATGCCAGTAAATGGGGATGCTTATGTGACCAGGGTAGGGAGTTACCTTTTTCTTCTTCTTTTTTTAAATTTTTGTCAGTGTGGTTTCCCTGCTTTCATTCAAGCAGTTGCCCAGAGACCAAACAGCAATAAGGGTTAACACACAGATTTATTTACAGTAAGGGGAAAAACAAAGAGTCCAATAGCCCACACTCACACAAGTACCTCAAACAGAAAGGAACTCCACTTCTGCTACTCCGGGAGCTGCATGGGGTTTACCTTAGTACACAATAACGAAGTTAGATCTTTGTCCTTTGGTCCTCCGTCATGAGGTTCAGCTTGGTCTCTCCTGATTCCATGGTGGCTCAGCACTTCATCTGGGTCCCCTCTCCTCCACCCACACCTGGCTCCCAAACCTTCCAGTCGATGCTTCGAAAGCCCCAGAAGACTCTGCTTCTGGGTCCTTTTCCTCCAGGTGACAAAACCTCTGAGCTCTCTGAACTTGCCTCTCCAAAAGTTCCTGTCCAAAGTCCGAGCTCCTTTCTTTTTATATCTTTTCTTTTCTCCTAAAAACCATAGGTTCCAATTTCCATCTCCACACCCTCCAGGTGATACATTCTCTCCTCCAAGGTTCACACTTGGAATTTGCAACAAAGTACAAGTACCTTCCCTGCTTAGGCCTCTTTTACCTCTGTGTTTTTCAGACACAGTTAATGCAATGTCTGAATTTTATGAACAAATACATTGCCCATGTTGGGGTCATGGCTTCACTTAGAGGAGTCTAATTTACTCAGGACCTGTGGTACCAGATTTCTCTAAGCTGTTAAAAAAATAAATTCCATATAATTACTAATGGCAGAATCAATTCAAAGAGAAGTTTCATTTCATTGGGAGAAGACAGGTAGGAATTCCTTGCTTTTATCATCCCAGATCCTACCAGTGTCTGACACATAATAAATAGATATCCAACATGTTTCTTGCAGTAATTAATTAGATAATACAAAATTCAAAAATTGATACTGTTTATCACAGCTGAAGAAGAAAGGTAATACAAATGCTAATGAAATGAATGATTTCATCAGGGACAATAAAGGATATTGCATATATAAAATTGTCTTGCTAAAAAAAATTGTCTTGTTAGTTAAAATATACCTTTAAATAAAAAAAGCAAAGTAACAACAGGGAGATACATATCTATGAAACATATATCTTAGAGGCTTAGTTGATACCTAATTTAATCGCCTTGTGGTACAAAGTATGGCCTTTGTGAGATCGAAATATATAAAAAGTATTTTATCCTTGTTTTTCTGCTAGAATATATGCCTTACTGGGGTTAGGAATACAATTTCTTTGGCAAACAAGTTCTAGGACAGATTATTAAATCAATGAACTTTAATTATTTCAGAGCTTTTATTATAGGAGAAATGTGATTATCTAACTCAGCTACCAATAGAAGTACTTTAGCTAAGAAATTTTAAGAAACCTAACAGTGGACTAACATTTTTGACCAAATATCACTCAGAGAAATGGAGATTTCTGTAACTCCTCTGTTTCATTCCACACATCATTGGATCTACAGAACAGTGAACTCTAGGATCATCATATTCCCCCCCTTTTCTTTTCTTTTTTTTTTTTTTTTTTTTTTTTTTTTTTTTTTTTTTTTTTTTTTTTTGGTAGAAACTTAGACAGCAAAGGAATCTACCAACTTAGGGCTGCCTTTACCTCCATCGGCATAACTTGGCCAGAGTTGGTCTGGATAGTGCACGGGGGTAAGCAGCACAGATTACCCAGTAACAGAATCTTCTAGTTCCTGTTAGGGATCATCTTTCAAAGGGCAAAATGTGTGCTTTGAAAAGTACAGTTAAATATCCCAGATGCCAAATACAAAACAAACATTAGAATACAGTGAAAGATAGAATGTAGACAGGGTAGAGATCTTAGAACACAAGAAACAACATATGGCAAATTCCACTGAGTGTCTTCTTCCCTCTTCTGTGACAGAGCTCAGTACTGAGAAGCCAGCATCCTAGACATACCAATGGGCACAGACCAAAATAGCCCCAGGAAAGACTTTCTTTCTCAAGTCAAAGGAGCAGCTTAGAAAAGCAGAAAAAATGACACTATATTCCAGGGAACCATGGAGTCCCATACACACCTGCCAACACTTCTTTATTAAGCTTCCTCAGGCACAGAAATGATTAGTTGGGGTAACGGACCACAGTCACTGGAATTCCATATTCACACCCTAGGTTCCAGATATACTCCTTCCCCATCTTAAGTTGAACAACAACACTAGATCCACATGATAATCAAGGTTAGTTATCCTCCACTGGTGTAGTAGTAACACCTTTCTTTGCTGTATACTGGTCTGAGCCCAGAGGGGCCCGATGAATCATAGTTTCACCTCAGTGAAACCCTTACTGTATTCCCTGGTGGAAATAATCTCTCAGATTCAAATCTGGCAGATCTAATGTTACATGTCATTCAGAAATCATCAAAGATATCAGATCCCTATGTCTATTTTTTGATTGATTGTAAAAATGGCCACAATTTTGCCCTTCTCCTTCCTGAATCTATGTGCTTTGCAGTATCACTGTGATGTTCCTCTCACTGAGAGGCAGCATCTTCCCCACACACTGACAACAGAGTGGTCCTGTGACTTGTAGTGATCAACAGAACACAGAAGTGACATATTAAGGAAAGTCCTCACATTATCAGTTTTAACTCTAAACCTCAAAACTTCATGTTTCTTCTTTCTATCTCACTCTTAGAAATCTTCTACCACATGAACCATGTAGGCCTTCCCACTGGAGAACTACATACCACATTAAGCAGAGAACAGTCATCCTAGTTTGGTTATCCTAAACCAGCAAGTCTAAAAATACCAGCAGCTAAATACAAGAATTTGAGTGAACCCAGTCAAGGTTAGAAGAATACACAACTGAGCTAAAGCCCAAAGTGCTGACTCACAAAATTGTGAAATAAATAAGTAGCTGGTGTTTTAAGCCACTAATTATCATACAGGCTTATTGTGTAGAAATGTTAATCAATACACACCTTTTGGGGTCTGAACATAGTTGTGAGCGGTGGGGAAGCAACCATATCTTGGTCATCTTTCTCCATGCGGATATAACATTCTGGAGAACAGCATCCCAAGACTTCTGAGTGTCATCCCCAAGCTGAAACATTAGCTAAAGTGTTAAGAGTCCAGGCAAGCATGGTGGCGCATGCTGGTAAGCGGCAGTCTAGGAAGCCACGGCTGGGGCCAGGGATCACAGTTCGAGTCCCACCAGGAGCACATAGCAAGACCTAGTTCCAAAAGAATATAGCTGAGCATGGTGGCACATGTGTGTAATCCCAACTACCTGGGAAGCTGACGCTAGGGATTGCTTGAGTCTGTGGTACCCAGGGCAACATGAACCTGCGGCTCCACAGGCTAAAATAGTGAGACCTAGTCTCAAAAAAATTAAAAAAGTGCTCTATTAGGCTGAGTACTTTGTGAGGATGGAGTATACAGTTAAGGCCAGGGATGAACCCTGACCATGTGGCATCTGTCTCACCTCCTCTACTACAAAATGGGTCCTTTTAACTGAGGTAACAATGCTAGATCAAGTGCTAGGAAGCCCAAGGATAGTGCTGCTGACAAACTGCTGCAGCAAAGATGACAAATTCTACATTTAGAAATAAGTCAACCAAATTTTTAAATACAAAAAGACCTACACTCAAACTCAAAGATCATTGTCAAATTATCAAAAATCAAAAGTAAGGAGAAAAAAATAAAGATTCCCAAATTAGGATTTCCCTGAAACCAGCCCAGATACTTTCCAGAGAAGGAGAGAGAGGAAATATTCTCAATCCTAAAGACAACTGTCAGCCAAGAATCCGCTAGCCTGTGAAATTACCATTCAAGTATGAAGTTGAAATAAAAGTTTTTCCAGACTAACAGACAAATAGAGTCTGGCATTCAAGAAACACTGAAAGGAGTAGTTCTACAATAAAAGAAAGACTGAAACAAATTCCTGAGCAAAATGACAGTAACAACCCAACATTGAAAGCATGAGCAAGCATACTGTGTTAACATTGCACTAAGAGGGTGGGAGTGAAGGTTGGAACCTGTATAGTTAAGTATCAGAAAATAAATACCAGCTAATAAGGGACCTAACACACAGGATACCTTTTTGGTTATCCTTTACCCAAAAATCCAGAATAGAGACCCACAGATGAAGAAGCAAAGAAATTGATAGGAATACTAAGAAAAGCCATCAAGAAAAAAAAGAGAGGGAAGCAGATGAGAAAAGACTAATAGAAAAATTAAATAATCAAAAAGCAAAAACAAAATAACTGAAATAAATAGCTCATATCAATAATCACCCTAAATACGAATGGCCTGAATTCACTTATAAAAAGACATAGACCAATAGTGTGGGTGAAAAAATCTTAGCCATTAATACTTTGTTTACAAGAGATCTACTTAAAATGAAAGACCAAAACAAACTGAAGATAATGGTTGGAACAAGGTTATTCACACTAATAACTCAAATAGTAAATCAGGGTCTGCTATTCTCATATCAGATAATCTAGACATTCAACTATAAAGGAGAGACTTGGGGGGAAAAGATGGACACTATATTATGAACAAGGGAACAATTCATTTACCAAAAAATATTATTAATATTTATACTCCAAATATAGGAGCACCTTGTTGTATAAGGCAACTTATTAACATATCTAAAAACAACATGCTGACAAAAATAAAGTCATTATTGTAAACCTCAAACACCACTGACAGGAAAGAATAGGTCTTATTAACATATCTAAAAACAACATGCTGACAAAAATAAAGTCATTATTGTAAACCTCAAACACCACTGACAGGAAAGAATAGGTCATCTTGAGAGAAAATTAACAAAGAAAAAGGGTCTTACATGAAGTGTTAAAATGGACTGATTGAGCATTTATAGAGCTTTCTATCACAAAATCACACATGGATATTCTCAATAATAGATATATACTAGGACATGAAACATGTCTGAAAATACACAAAAATAGAAATTACGCCAAGCTTCTTCATAAACGACAATACTATAAAGCTAGAAATTAACCACAAAATGAATCCTGGACAAAAAGTGTATAGAGACTGAACAAAATGCTTCTGAACAATTCCTGGGTCAATGAAGAAATCAAAAAGAGGTTAAAATATATATATATACACATCTAGAGACTAATGAGTTAACATACTGGGAAAGGCTATTTATTACTAATGATGTTTGCTACTGGTATTCAGGACCTATAGGAAGAGGGACAGAGAGACATTCTAGAGCCCTTCATAGAAGGTTATAAATAACTTCCATATGTTTTAATTCTTCTACTCTCCCTGAAGAATTCTGTCAGGGATATTATCCCTAGGGCTGCAATCTGGAAACCTACCAGGGGGATGAAGCAATTATTACTGGAGTTGAGGGAGCTTGTCAAACTCAGGTTCCCAGGGGCTACAAAGAAGCTATAAATTTCACCATGGGGGGAGTCCTATGGTCACGCTAGTCCTCACTGCAACAGATGTACTTTCCCCAGGAATCCTTGTATATCCTCAGCCTTGTACATCCTGGGGTAAAGGGCAACATCCTCCCTATTTTATTTTTCCCATCACCCTTGAGTGAGATTTGGAAGATAAAATCTCTTCCCAGCAGGTTCCTGATATATGAGCATCTGGTAAGTACAATGGAAGTGAGCAGGTTTGAGGGAAAACGAGTAGCATCTTTACTCGGGTGCTACTCAAGGCCAGCAGATATTGTCTAATGTAGAATGTGCCCAGCAACTATTTGAATGAATTGATTGATTAGTGAGAGTCCACCCAATGAAGCCATTAAGTCCTAGAGATTATAGCAATTTAGGGGGAAATGGGCTAAATCACAATCAAAAAATCTTAATTCCAATCATAGCTCTGTTAAATTCAGTGTCTATAATGAGGAAATTGACTTATAGCTACAATGAGGGTTAACACATTATGGAAACATTTGCTGTGGCATTGAGCACTTGATTTTTTTTTTCTACTCTAGTGTAAAATTTGTAATTTTCAGTTATAAAATCTACATGGCTGATTTCATGTACTTTTCACTATATTATCTATTTCTACGAGAGCATTTTAAACTAGGGAAAAGGGGGAGGAGAGCAATGTCTTTACTGTTATCACCATTGTCCCCACTCTCGTACTGATGGAATCAATTAATAGTTATAATTATGGATTCAATGTCACATGTCTAAAATCACTTTATTTCCTATACATTACTCAAAGCTCTTTCTCCTGCCTCCTGGATATTTATTTTTTAGAGTACTTTCTTTGTACATTCTCTGTAAATGTTTCAATATTCAGATCAGTTCTTTGACAGAATCCTACAAAGAACTTAAGATAAAAGTTAATAAGTGTGGGTGAAAATGAAAGAAAATGCATCTACAGTTGAAAACTTGGTTAAATGAGACTTAAATCACCAATGGATATGAAGTTGGCCAACAAGAACGTCCTTGACCCAAGCTTTGAACAAAGTGAGCAGGAAGCTATGTCTTCGGAACTTAGTTTAAGAAGAATCCAGTTTTGTAGGACAAGAAGTTCAAAGGAACAAAAGTGGAAGGGTAGATTAATAAGGGAAAATCCCTTTAAATAGAGCAATTATAGAGCAATATACTCAGTGTGGATTGGAGAGTTATATGTGAATCCTTCTCTGTAGACAGGTTTCCTGTTATTCATTTCACATAGCATAAAGTGGCAATGGCTCAACTTCCAACTATCCTCTGCCCAAGAACTTGCCCCATTTCACACAGTCATTTCCCAAAGAACCCTAAGTGAAAGAGCACAGACTCTGATGGAGAGATGACCAGGGCCATTTCCCAAAGATGTCTCCCTAAGAAGGAGCTACATATTGGAAGTAGTTACTGTCAAAGCAGAATTGAATGCACACATTCAACTGTGTGCGAAGTAGACAAAGGTTTGGTACCCTGGGCTCCAGGGACCCCAGAAGTCTCAGGACTCATTAGAAACTGCAAGCATCAGTGCCCTGACATCACATTGCTTTTGTCACAGCAGGCACTAGCCGAGTGGTAAAAAACAGCCTAGACCAGAGAGGAAAGAAAATGGAGAATTCTCTCCATCAGAGCAGAGGGCAGTGCACTCTGTGAAAACTCTCTGTGGACTGGAAATGGAAATAATGACAAATGGTGAGAACAGATTTCTGCTGTGCCACTAAGACACAGGGAGGTGGGAGAAAGCCCGGCAAGAAAAAACTTAACATGTTAATTCTCCTGCCTCCTGTGAAACTCTTAACCTCCCTTCTCCATCTACGTCCACTTGGTATTCTATAGTGACAACCCTGCCACCTGCAGCCTCCACAGATGTTAGAGGAACCTTTTTCAGCTAACATATTCTGAGTGCCCGCTGCATGGCAGGAGCTGTGCCAAGTGATAATACAGCTCTATCTAGCCTGTTTCCTAAAGCGACATGAGCTGCAGTCTGATATTTTATCTGCTACTACAACCCTTCAAGTCTATGGAAAGTGACTTCAATTATTTTGGAAATTTCTGGGAAGTTCTCAAGTGAAATCAGTTTTCTCTGGAGCCCACAGTGCCACACATCCTATATGGATGTGTAAACAGATCCCATATACAGGTATATGTGTGCAGGATGTCACGCTCACTCAGCATCACACTTTTATGATTCAATCACAGAGAAGGTGATTTAACAGAGTCATTCCATTGCCTTTACTTTCTGCCACCAGACTCTCCATCCTGTTGGTTAAGACACAAGACAGGGGCTAGGCAGAGAATCAGTAATACAAACAGAGATGGTTCTGTCTTGCATCTTCTAGCAAGCAATTCATTTCACCTAAAAAAAAAAAAAACAAAAAGCAAAAAACGCAGTTATCATAGATAAATAACAGTCATCATTAATAAAATGCAGTTTGCCTAAACAAAGATAAATAAGTTCTTTTCATGTGCTCTCTAAAACAACTTAAAAGCAGAAGAGGAATGAAAAGAAAACAAGAAATATAGATAATATATATTATTTACATATTTACACTTATTTATATTTTATATCTACTACACTTATTCTACTTAATACATAAATTAATCTATATATGGAGATTATATATATTTATATATTTATTACAATATATGATCTCACCTGCTGAATAATCTACAGTAAGTCACTATAAAATATACATTGCAGACACATTTCTATTTGGTATAAGAAAAATTCTCCTGAGTCTTTAATAAGCACATTCATTTATTCAACAAATACATGTTCTAAACATAGAGTGAGTTTTTTTAAGATAAATTTTCTGTTCCTATAGATCTTACCTTTTATTGATATAGATTAGGAAACAATAAATTATTTTTTAGGAAATGAGAAAATTCCATATCATGATATGGAAGACAAAAAGCAGGTTAATGCAAGAGAGATGTGTTAGATGAGCTGTCAAGGAGGTTCAAAATGAGAAAGGTCAGACAGACATGAAGTTCCTATGTATGTTAGGAAACTCTAAGGGTCAGAATTGACCATAGACAGATAAGACTAGAGAGAACACGCAAGGATTGTTAGCAACACCAGAGGTAGGAAGAAAATCTCCACCTACTGAAGGGATACAGAGGTTTTAGAAATACAGCCTGAGGTCCAGGGCAGCTAGAGAGCATCAGAAAGAAGACAGGATAGCCTACAGAGAAAAGATTTAGGAAACAGCACCAGGCTAGGTGAGTCTAGAAAAAATAGCAAAGAAATTTTTTTTTTTTTTGGTCAAACTTTTTATCCTTTGGGTCTTCACACAGATACAGCCAAGCAATGGAAAAGGAAAACCAAAGCAGTGTCTCCGAGTTCCTCCTCCTGGGCTTCTCCAGTTGGCCAGAACATCAGGCACTACTTTTCACACTTTTTCTGTGTCTGTACTTAGCAGGGCTATTTGGGAACTTACTCATCTTGCTGGCCATTGGCTCCGACCATCGCCTTCACATACCCATGTACTTCTTCCTTGCCAATCTGTCCTTGGTAGACATGTGCCTTCCCTCAGCTACAGTTCCCAAGATGTTAGTGAACATCCAAACACAGAGTCAGTCCATCTCCTATTCTGGCTGCTTGGCTCAGATGTATTTCTGTGTAATGTTTGCCAACATGGACAACTTCCTTCTCACAGTGATGGCCTATGACCGTTATGTAGCCATTTGTCACCCTCTGCATTACTCCACTATCATGACCCAGCGCCGCTGTACCTCTCTGGTGGCTGTACCTTGGGCCACAGCCATTTTGAATCCTCTCTTGCACACCCTTTTGATGGCCCGTCTGCACTTCTGCTCTGACAATGTCATCCACCATTTCTTCTGTGATATCAACTCTCTCCTTCCTTTATCCTGTTCTGACACCAGTCTTAATCAGCTCATGGTTCTCATTGTGGTGGGGTTGGTATTTATGGTACCTTCAGGGTGTATCCTGGGATCCTACAGCCTCATCATCTCTGCTGTGATGAAAATTCCTTCTAATCAAGGAAAACTCAAGGCTTTCTCCACCTGTGGATCTCACCTTGCCTTGGTCATTCTCTTCTATGGCGCCATCATTGGAATCTATATGAGTCCCACATCCAAGCACTCCACTGACAAGGATTCAGCTGCATCTGTGATTTTCATGATTGCTGCACCTGCACTGAATCCTTTCATTTACAGTCTAAGGAACAATGAGCTGAAGGGGGCTTTAAAGAAGGTACTATGCCAGAGTAAAATCTCATCCCAATGATTTGTACTCACTGAAAGTTCATTGGGAGGTAAATCCTAAAGAGTTCATTTTCATTCTCATTATAATCACATAGCTGTTATTAAATGCCTAATGAAATTCCATGCCTGAGTTTTCTATAAATTCTGAGAGCAATATCAGAATTTACTTGAGTTCTCCAAGATATTAATGACTTAGGCAAATATATATAAAGTTCTTGAAAATCACAATATAAATATGAAATCAATATACACCTCTGATTGAGAGGAATATGTCGTTGGGAGAGCAGGGAAAAACATTTCCCTAGGCCTGTTCTTCTAGAGTTAATAGGTCACTGTCATCCACAACAAGCGGATAAAATAAAATAGAATATAATTACCATGTAATGAAAGTTACAAGCCATAACTACTATGTGGGATCAAAGAAAGATGTTGCTAATGGCTTAAGAGGTCAAATAAAGGTCAGGGAAAAGACAGCACTTAATCTGGTTTTTGATATAGTCAAGTTTTACACAGGAATGATGAGAATGTCAACATATGTGAGGAAGACTATCGGTAAGAAGGAATATGAATAAAATAATCTAAATGCAGTAAAGCATTCATATTAGAAACTGGTGAGGATGAGGAATGGATTATTTCTCATCCTATTATATTTATTCATGTTTTATGATTACATTTTATATATTTATTTCTTAGAAGCTGTCATTACTGCCTTGCATTAAATGTGGGTTTTGTATCTACATCAATGTATAAATCTTCATGGTAGACTAAAAAAAAACTGCCTAGGAAGCTAGTAATCTAAGTTGTTATTTACTCCAGAACACAAGCATAGAATTGACAACACAAGAAATAGGCCACACTAGCGATGGAAAGCATATACCCTTGTGACTGTGACTTGGAACTTAAATCTGATTCCACATATTGTTCCCTGTATCCACAATGTCCCACAGATCCCTGAAAAGTATATTTCCATATGCCATATGTCCCACACTTTAAGTTATACCATGCAAAACTGGTAAAAATAAAAAGTAAAAAGTTCAATAATATGTTTGATTTGATAATAGGCAGAAGTCAAAACAAAACAAAAATGATATTTTTAAGAGACATCCCACTATGAATATGTATTTATATACTTAAGATAAGAAAAACTTCTACAAATGACTCTTAAGGGTTTTACTCTTTTCTGATGAAACACAGACCAGGGAAATTTGTGGAGCATGTGAGGACTCATCAAAGTAAATACTTTGATGGAAGAGAGAAGTCACAATGAAAACGAAGCCATCAGATGCCAATTCCCTCTTCTGAAAGCTCTTTGTATACATTAGACAGGCCAACTTGCAAAGAATCAGAAATCAGTTCTTCTTAATTAAGCAGAAATAGAATTTAATGAAAGCACATTGAGGAGTTCATCAAATTGCAGGAAGGGCTAGAGAAGGCTTGGGCTCACAACCAAACCCCAGTCCAGATAATATGCATTGTCATCTTAGAGTTGACTAAAGTCACTGTCATTAAATACTCAGTGTTATAGCTTGAGCCCATGGACATTGAATTCCACTGCCAAATAAAAACTGGCCATTTTTGGCAAGGCATGGTGGCCCGTGCCTTTAATCCCAGCCTAAGAAGGGAGGCCGAGACTGGGAATCACCTGAGTCTGCAGGTGTGACACCCACCTAGGGCAACATAGCGAGACCTAGTCTCAAAGAATAGCTGGGTGTGGTGGTGCTTGCCTGTAATCCCAGCTACCTGAGAGGTTGAGGCTAGGGATCGCTTGAGTTCATGCTACCCCGGGCAACGTGAGTCTGTTGTTCCCCAGTCAACATAGCGAGACCTAGTCTTAAAAAAAAAGTAATAACTAGCCATTTCTGTCACCACCACCACCAACCTCTCATTGTTTTTATCACTTATCCTTGATTCAAACTATAGGGAGGCTGTATCTAATCAGGGTAACATGGAACATATTCCCTTCCCCTAAGTACAAACAGAGAGAACATCTCCAAGTTTCCCCATACTGAACACCATGCTATGCCTCTTAAATTCCCCTTTGGGGGTGATGCTATCTCCCCATTGCTAGAAGTGTTGCCAACTGACCGAACTCTCTGATAGTCCTCACTGTCAGCCCTCTCCTGAAACTGCCCTCAGCTGAAAAGAACAGCCCAAAGTGATGGCTCTTCTCCAAAGGCAAACTGCATTCAAGGAATGGTATCTTGAATCAAGACCTTAATCTCGCAACCCAACTCAGGCCAACTCTGATCCCTTGCCTCTAAATCCAATTTCTTCCACCCAAAGTTGTGGCCTTTACTCACTCACAAGTGTCATTAACTCTAAACATGCCACATGTCACTCTGTATCTTATGCACACTTTCTTTGAAGCTATTGGGTAACCATCTCATCCCCGTTTGTAGGGGAGGCATCCTATCCTATCCATGACGTCAAATGTAGTGCACAGGCATCAGGCTCACCAATCTGCACAGACTCTTTATTGGTTCCAGCAGCTACACAGACACATCAGGCAGGACAGAGGGTACTGGGAGGCAAGTGAGCCCACTAGCCCCTCAGGAATCTTCATGCTCTTACTCTGGGCTCTCTCTAGCATTCTCTCCGGCATTCTCTCCTGTGCTCTATCATGTGCTCATGCTCGCATGTACTCTCTGCACCCATTTATCTCCTCTCTCCCAAGCCCAGGTGTGCACAGTTATACATGCGCATACTCACTGGGTCACACAATCATGGGGATGTAGTCCCCCAAATACTGATTATATGGCTGATGAAGAAAAAAGTCTAACTCTCTTACCCTACAGAAGCCAACTTGTAATGAAATAGTTAAGACAACATTCTCTGTTCAGAATTCAGTAATACTAAAATGAATGACATATTCAGAGATAGTAAAGTCCTCCACTTGAAATGTTTCTAATTATCTTATTGAAAGATTAAATATAATTATTTAATAATATATAAAAACATCAAAATATATGAGAAAAATAAAGTAGTGTGCAAAGGAGAATTCTCACCCATAAAGATGAACACAAACAAATCTAGGTAAGGATCCAACTGAAAACTTAGAAAAAGGCAACAAAATAATCTGAAGGACTTAAACAGAAATGGAGACAAAATCAGAAATTCATGAATCATAACACAAAAAAAATAGAGTAAAACAGGAACAACCTTCAGACTTCCCAAGAAAAATATGAAGTCAATTTTAAACTATTGAGAGATGTGGGAACAGGATGAAGGATGGGCTATGAGATAAAAAGAACACTTTTTATCTCATCTCATCCCCTCTGGCACACCAGAGGGGATCTATAGCCGGTCCCTTACCTGTGACACAGTCTCCTAACCTCTTTGGAATGTCTCAGGAGACCTATCACTAATATGATAATGATGATTTGCCCCCAGAGTTAGATTCCTATGTTATCACCTGTACCCCTGCTGTTTGTCTTGTACACTTTGGAATCAAGTTTCACCTTCCCTACTAGATTATTGTGATTATTCCCTGCTAAACTATATAAAGATGTTTATAATTGCATTAAATCGGACCAATTCAGATCATGCTCTGTGGTCCCCGGTCAGTGAGTTGATTGCTCTCTGATCGTCATCAATCTCTTCCGTCTCATTTCTTCTTCATTCCTCACATGACTCCTAACAAACTATAATTGAAGAAGACAACCAAAAATTTGAATAAATGATACAACTTCTTAAAGGTGTCAGTTCTGCTTAAATTGATGCATAAAGCTAAAGTTCCAGTATGACACAGGAGAATCCTGAATTCACCTCTTCTCTTGAATACACAGCTATACCTAGAACAATTCAATTCCTCTGAAAGAAACTAAAAAAGATTCAGCAAATAAGGGGGGGAAGCAAATTTACATCAACATGGGTAGGAGAGGCTGAGATACAATCTCACCAGAAATCTGGTGAGATACAATCTCACCAGAAATGATACCCATCATAAGGTGTAGGGTACTCGCAGCTCAATGATACCCCTCATAAGGTGTAGGGTAAGCAAGTCAGTCAGGCTTTTTCCTTCACTGGTCTGTAGAACCAGCACCTGGGGTGTTGCATTGGCCCTGTGGTTGTGGGTCCTAGTGTATGTGTGTTTATGAGTGTGCATATCTGGGCCTGGGAGAAAGGGGATAAGCGGGTACAGAGAGAACAAACATGAGCATGGGATAAGAGAGAATGAGGGAGAACACAAGAGAAAGAAAGAACTCAGAGAAAGAGCATGAAGATTCATGCCTCAGGATGCATGACTGTGATAGAGGCAGAACTTCTTGCAGAGATACTATTTTAGCTGAGATCCTTTTGAACCAGGCAGGCCCTTGGAGAAGAGCTTCCAATGCACCCCTGCCACAGCCTAGGCCACTGGCAGAGGCGGGGTCAATGGTGAGTCCTGTACCACCAGGACCTCAGGGTCTTGAGGACTCTGGATCCAGGAATCTCAGGCTGAGGAAACTGGTCTCTGCCTCCACGTGGGCAGGGGGTGGGGGCTGAGCACCTCAGGGGGAGGGTTCCCCTCGGGTTTACTCCAAACTCAATAGACCTGCACTAGGGATGAAGAATCCAGTCTCTCCAGCAGCGACTGTAATGCAGAGGAGAAGTAATAATGGCCCTGGATACACTCACAACCTGGGTGGGACAAGCATGGTGCTGGGAACCAATGAGACAGGGAGGGAGGTGACAACAGTGACTGAGGTGACCTGTCACAGATTCCTGCCCGCATCATCTCTGGCACTGGGGAATCAAACCCTGAACCCACAGCAATGTGAAGCATTTAAGAGGCTCCTTCCTTTGCCACCACTAGTGGCTGTGACCTCATGGCAGAACCGCTGACAAGAAAGAAGAACCACCTGGGGAAGTCTGCCCCAGCAGTGAATAGCTCACTGCTTTTGACTGGCAGTTATATTCCCAAACCCAGAAGACACAGAACCAGCAACAGGTGACAGACACCAGAAACAATCCCAGAGAAACGCACCACATCTGCCCTATAAGCTCCCAACATGCTAGGCTAACTATCCACCTCAGCTACTCCTGGAGATCTGAGCAGTCTCATCTGTTGCTGTCCAGGAGTGCAAGTTTGCATGCAGAGGGAAAAAAGGACATAGTTTGAAAAAAAAAAAAAAAGTCCCATGGGCCAAACACAGACCAACAGCTTGTAGTGAGAGGAGTTGGAGTGACCAGAGGTGGGGAGGAAGGGGATGGGGGGGTGATGGGGAATAAGGGGTACAATACAACCATATGACCGATGTTGTGTGATAATTACAAAATAAAAATTAAAAATATATAAACAATGTAATTCTTTTTTATCATTTTCAGGTCATATCAAAAGATAAGAAGTACAAACTGTGGATATACATGGCATGGGATTGCTGTTATTTTATGTTTTATACATTTCTGCATTCAACAAATAATTCAGCATCTACAGAGGGACAGATGTAGGGTCAGTCAGTTAGTTGGTCACAGAAGTGTGAGTAAAAGACACACAGTCCTTCCTAGAGCTAACCATCTAGTGGAGACTTTAATCAGGAAATACATTAATTGTGTGTAGTTACAAGCTGAAGCAAGCATTTCTAAAGGTCAGTCACACAATTCTTTAAGATAGTCACTCAACTTATCTTTACTAAATCTTTCTTACATGCTAAATACAGAGCAGTCTGTGAATTACTAGCTATGGGTCGTGGACAATTCATTCAACCTGCCTCAGACTCCATTTATTCATCCTTAAAATGGAAATTTAGCTGAGTAAATACTTTTATAAAGGACTTCCCTCTTTATGATAATTAGCTGATAAGCATATTCTATATAGTGCTGGCATATGACAAACACTAGAGAGCATTAGAAATCATCACAGGTTGTTTCCAGGGAACAGAAACCAGGGTACGTTAAACAGTGCCCACCACAAACCCAGCATATACTGAATTAATCTGTACAACTCAACTGTGCTTAGACCACTATCAATCCTCTGAATTAAATGAATTTACAAAAACCTATAGTAATCTACCTCTGCCTGCCAAGTGGAGAATGTCCAACTGTGAGCTAAGGGAAGAACTTTTAAAAGAACACAGAAATTGTTAATTGTAAAAGAAAATATTAATAAACTTGCCCAATGCAAATTAAGAACTTCTATTTGAAAAATACTAAAGAGAAATTTAAAAGGGTGCTATAAAATTGGCAGAAAATATTTGTAACACATAAAAATCTACCAAAAAAACAATATTGAGAATATACACTCACACGAATCGAGAAAAATTTAAACCCAATAGAAAAATGAGCAAAAAATATGACAGGTGTATCATAGGAGAGGAAAAAGAATGTCAAAAATATTGAGATGTCCTGTCTCTTCAGTAAGTAAAGAAAGATATATATATATATATATATATATATATATATATATATATATATATATATATATAAAGACCGTACTTAATACTCACTGAATTGGCCAAAATTTAGAAGTCTGTCAAACCCATATGGAAAAGAATAAGCAAAAGTTGGACTGCTTAAAAATACATGGTAGGATTATACATTAGACAACCAATTTGGAAAATAATTTGATGTTCATATCCAAAACTCTGCAGTTCTACTGAAAGAAACTCTTGCACAAACACAAGAGTCATAGAAGCATTATTAGTAATTGTTTTAATGGAAATAATTTAAATGCCTATTCATTTGACAAATACAAATATTTGAGAATATATTTCAAGATAGGTCCTATTCTAAGTGTGTGAATAGTACAATGAACTAAACAGGTAAGAACTGTGACTTCTAACACTTTACAGTCCAACATAGAAGCTAATTCGCTCAATAAATAAAATACAAAGTCTCTTAGATCTGTAAAAGAGCAACATAGGGAAAATGGTCAGTCAGTATGGCAGGGATAGATCTCACTGAGGACATCTGACTCAAGAAAGAGACCAGGAGAAAATGAGCAATTCAGCCAAGCCTATATGTTGGACAGAGGTGGCCCTAACAGAGAACATGCCTGCCACATTCTAGGAAAAGCAAGGAGGCCCATTGAGTGGAAGCAGAATGAGCAAGGGGGACAATAAAAAATTATAGAGGATATAAGTCATATAGGATCCTAAAGTTTTACCCTGAATGAAATGGAGAGCTATTAAAAAGTTTTACACTGAGGGAGAATGTTGGAACTAAAACTTCCTTCAATCCTTCTGAGATCTTAGCAAGAAACCCTGTAATAAGAAACAGATTAGTAGAGGAAAACAAATATAAGTTTATTGAAACACATACTTAATGTAAACATAGGAGGTATAGATGGAAAAAATAACTTTCCAGGTGGAAAAAAAATAACTCAAAAAAAAAAAGACTTTTGAATTCAGAATTAAATACTATCTTAGGAAAAGGGGAGAAAGGATGTAGGCCCCTTTGGAAAGAGTAAATAGTTTTTAGGAAAGATGAGTGGATCCTTAGGATAGATGAGAGACAGGATAATTTGTGACTAAGTTTGTTTGGGTATCGTGCAATACCTATTCTCTTTTCCAGTGACAACAGCAATCTTATAGAGGCGATTTAAAACAACTGAGGTCCCTTGGAGGATTTGTCTGCTTACAGGTAAGGGGAGTTCAGAGAAAACCTCTCTCTGTCTGCATTTGCTGTTTTATTTCAAAACAATCAATATGTCAAAGGGATATAAGCAGTCCTCAAATAATGATTTCCTTCAGCATCATTTCTTTCTAACATTCATGAGAAATAACAATCCCTGCCAAAGCTGAACAAAGCAATGTTATTGAAGAGCCCACTTCCCTTAAAGGTTATTCATTTAAAGTTGCATTTTTCTGACAAATTTGATGAATTTATGGAAACCTGGATGTACCTAGAAGAAATCATATTAGCAGAAACGAGCCAGATAGAAAGGGACAGAAACCAAATGGTTTCACTAATATATGGTCAACCAAATGAAAGTACACAACGGGAGAGTGGGGACCAGCTGGAGCGGTTGGGGAAGGGAGGTGGTGGGTGACCTCCAGGGACCGAAATGATGTGAAATATATATATGTAAATAAATTATTTTTTAAAATATGAATGATATTATAACCATAATAATTTTAATGGACTAGAAAAGATGTGTTCACTATAATAGCAATTGACCAGTGGTAAATTTGGCCACGTTTGAATAAAATGTGATTCATTGTTAAAAAAAAATAAATAAAGTTGCATTTTTTAAGAAACTATAAACAACACTATGTTTTTCAAGAAACTATCAATAAGTGAGGAACTTAGTGTATTTGGGGAAGGATATTCTGCTACCCTTGGCAGCATGATCAAATTATGCTCTGTTCTGCAAGGCAGAGGAAAGACAACCGATAGGTGCTGATATCGAAAATATATAAAGAAACCATACAAATCAATAGCACAAGAAAAAATCTGATTAAAAATTGGACAGAGGTTCTGAATAGACATTTTTTCAAAGGAGATGTACAGATGGCTGATAAGTACAAGGAAAAGATATCAACCCGACTAATGAACAGTGAAATCTCACATTGAGATATTACCTCACACCTATCAAAATGGTTGATATCAAAAAAATAAGACATAACCAGTGTTGGCTAAGATGTGAACAAAAGGATGCACAATGTTGATGAGAATGGAAATTTGGTGCAGCCACTGTGAAAGAAAATGAAGGTTCCTCAAAAATTAAAAATAGAACTACCATATAACATAACAAATCCATTTCTGGGAACTTGTCCTAGGAAAATGAATATACTAGTTAGAAAACCAACATGTTCAAGCATCACTACTTACAATGGAGTATAATGTAAGTATTCGTCTATGAATGTGTAGGTAAAATGTGGTATAAACATACAAAGGAGTACTAGTCAGCAAAAAAAAAAAGAATGAATCTTGTCATTTGTGATGACATGGATGGACACTGAGGAAATTTTGTTAAATGAAATAAATCAGACTACTTTATGCTCTCAGTTATATGTGATATTTAAAAATAAAAACTGACTCTTAGATACAAAAAGAGATCAGTGATTACCAGAAGTCAAGGGTGCGTGAAATGGATAAAGAGGAACAAATACACAAACTTCCATAAATAAGGCATAGCTTGTAAAGTACAGTATGGTGACTACAGTTAAGACTGTATTGTTTACTTGAAAGCTGCTAGGAGAGTAAATCTTAAAAGTTCTCATCACATGGGGGGAAAAATTCTGTTTGGTGATGAATATTAACCAAACTTATGGTGATCATTTCTCCATACACAGAATTATTATGCTGTACACCAAAATCTAATGTTATATATCAACTATACCTCAATAATAATGTTACATATCAATTATACCTTATGTTACATATGAACTATACCTCAATAATAAGACAGAAGATATAGGATAGATAGATAGATAGATAGATAGATAGATAGATAGATAGATAGATAGATAGATAGATAGATAGATAGATAGATAGATAGATAGATAGATAGATAGATAGATAGATAATAGTACGGCAAGCAGTGGACAGGAGAGGGAAAGAGAGGGAGGGAGGGAGGAAAGGAGGAAGGGAGAGGAGAGAGAGGGAGAGAGAGAGAGAGAGAGAGAGAGAGAGAGAGAGAGAGAGCAAGGCTTTTTTAACAGAGAATAACCTTGCTGGCAAATTTGATGGTTCTCCAAGAGGCAAATGATCTGGCTGGGATGGAAGATACAGCCATCATTAAAGTAGTTATTCAGTAAGTTCATAACAACCCATATGTTGGTCCTCTACCCAAATGACAGTCATGTTCAGGTCCATTCAGTAATATCCAGTCCATTTGACAGTTGCATTTCCCAGTGTAAATTAACCAAAAATGGTGTTCCAATTTGAAAAGCAAAATGTAATCTTCTGGCTGTTGTATTCAGCAGATCGTGAGGTTAGAGTCGGAGCAGAGGGTTCATTTAAAATGACTGAAATAAATGAGTGAAAAGAAGTAAATATCAAAGCTGGGCACGGTGGCGTGCCCCTTTGGAACTGCTTCAGTTGGTGGGTTCGAGACTACCCCGGGCAACACAGCGAGACCTAGTCTCAAAAAATTGCCAGGAGTGGTGGCCCGCGCATATAATCCCAGTTACCTGGAAGGCTGAGGCTAGGGGTCACTTGAGTCGGCGGGTTCGCGAGACGTAGTCTCTTAAAAAAAAAAAAAAAAAAAGCAGTATCAGATTGCCTATAACAATGCCTTTTATATTAAAAGTAACTAATAATAAATCTTACACTCTTTGGTCACGCATATGTATTAAACAAGTCACTTTTTTAAATCTGAACGATAAACAAAATTTATAATAGTGGTTGCCTCAGATGAGGTACAGAGAGGGAACGAGAGAAAGAGTGGTAGTAAATGTGAATGACTGCCAGGGTTCCAGTTCTCAGGGACTGGGTAACGGTCAAGGTCATTCGTGCAGACGTCTTGACCCAAGGATAACTGAATAATAATCTCGTTTTGACAACTGCGTTTCACCCGGGTTGGGTGCACAATCGAGGTTTCAGAAAAAGGATTACTGGAATCCATGGAGACTTTTCTACTGCTTACCTGTCGCGTCGTTTTCTATTTCACCGTCTCAGACTGCAAGCAAGGAAACAACCGCAAGGGGGCAGAAGACAAATTTACCACCACAAGCTGGAGGAAAAGCGCCGCCTCCCTCCTGCTCTGAGACTCTCAGACACCAGGCAAAGATTCCTGGGAAATGGAATCTGAGCGCCCGAGGAGACCCGGAGGCTTCTGGGAATTGTAGTCCAAAGCACTGCACCCTCTTTTGCGCAGACTCAGTTTTATAGACGGAAGTGCTAAGAAGTGGTGTCGCGCCGTCCTTCCACCGGAAGTGTCCGATAGGAACCAGCCTTTGGGAGAGGTGAGTCCGTGTTTGGGGAACCAGGTGTCCGGCTTAGTCCCCTCCAGGTACCTAGTTCCGACCAAATTCTTTTCAGGATTGCAGCAACCTTGTGACGACCTGGAGCCGGGACCTCAGAGGAATCCCGAGGAAAGGCGGTACTAGGTTAGTCTTTGGGAGGGCTTTCGCGCCAGCCTTTTTCGCGAGGCGATGGGGTTTCCATAGTTACCCCCGCCGCGCGTGACGTCATCGTTGAGGGCCGAGAGGGCGTGGCTGGGGGGGGCCGCGCGTGGTCCGGCTTAGCCAGATTCCTTGGTCACTGGTGAGAGGAGTGGCCTGATGTGATCTGCCGACATGGGAAGGGTGGCATTCGTCTCCGATTGGCTGCTTTCCGTCAAAAGAAACTGCCCCGGGGTCCCCCTGTGACTCCTGAATCTCCTAGGAGGAGTAACCGCCTTTTTATAGGAAAGATAGGGCCAGGCACCCCCCCACCACCATGAGATTTAATCAGTCAGCGCTTCCTGAATACCAGGGATACCATAAAACTCCTGCCCTTGTTCTAGAATGGGAAACAGCAAACAGGCGGTTTTAAGACAGTGCAAAGTGTCTCCATGTGAGAAACACCAACTGCTGCGGGCGACTTCCCCAACAGGCACTTCGAATCCCTTGATCTGTTCTCTGGCCCCTGGAGGCTTTCCCTTAATCCCCTCTCCCTTCGTTAAGAAAACAACCTGGTTTTACCAGCCTACCTCTACTTCACCTTTTCCCAACGTAATCTCTCCTTTGTTCTCATCGCGTTTGTTTACATATCTGTTTGCTATTTTTGTAATTTTTCCCAGCACAATGATTTTAAGATGCTCAATAAATATTTGCCTGAAGTTAGTAAGAAATTTAAAAGCCGGCATTAGTGGGATATCAAATCCTTGAGAATTCATCGTTCTATATAAAGTTGTGGTCTTTGTTTTAAATGGAGAAACACCTGCAGACAAGACTTTCATCTCTCAGAGATAACATTGTCTTAGAATCTGCTTCTTAGCACTATCAGTAAAGTTTAAGCAAGTTGTGGATTAAGTAGACCTACTTAACTATCTTCCTATACTGAGAAATGTAATGACCTAACCCATTAGAATGTTATCTGGTAAGCACATAGCACTCTAGGAAACAACACAAGTAAATTTAGACCACTTTAACTATTGAATACCACAGCAAACCATGAAAGATTGAGACTCAATGATCGAAACACTGTAACACTACCCCACCCCCACTTTTCCTGTCTGTCATTACAGATTTTATTACGTCTGCCTACTTAAACTGTTCTACAAGGTTCAGGCTGAGCATGTGATCTTCATTGCATACACGTGAAGACTTAATCCCTGTATTTATCTTAAACTGTCCTTTCCACAGATCTTGACTAAATCAGCATCTCCACTCCTACCTCCTTTCCATTTAAATATTTCAATAGCGATTGGAAAGGTTTCTCTAAGTGGTTGTTTCGGTATCAACTTAAATAAAGAATAGCCCAAACACAAAGCATCTCAAACTCTTTAATTTCCACTTTTAATCAATAAATTGCAAATATGAGAATTTCAAAATAAATATTAATAATGCATACCCCTTAACCTCATGGAGCTCCAGTCCATTAATGAAGAAAAATAGCCACACAATTAAAATTGTGCCAGCGGTTTGTGCCATATTCTAGGTTGCGCTGTATTAGGAACTGAAGGAACTCAGCTAGAATTCTTAGTCAATAAGTCACAGTTACTACACTTTGCAGTCTGGTCTCACCATCATTTCTACTCTTCATCCCCACTTCCTCAAATCTGTCCCTTTCTTTTTGCCTTTCTGAATTCTTCTCATCCTTTATTGTCCAGTTTAACCCCCGCCACCCCTAGGAAATATTTGCTACCATTTACACACATTCTTGGAAATTCCTACCTCAGTGCAGTTAGTAGTGCCTCTACCATACGACTTGTTTAGTGCCTCAGTTTTAAACATTTATCAAGCATTTTTATAAACCGGCAATCAGGGTACAAGGATCATACCGGTCAAGGTAAATAGGGAATGAGGACACCAGGGCTGGCAAGAAGCAGGTTTATTAGTACTACTACTGACTCAGTGGATCATATCCAACAAGTAGTTAAGAGTTTACATACACTTTACATGCTTTGGTGTTCCTGATGGGCTATCATTGGTGGTAGTACAAGACCTGACATGGCAAAGACAGAATGAGGAAGTTTCAAAGAGAAATAGGGCTGTATAGAAGTAAGTTGAGTCAGTAAGTTTTCTAGACAGTTGTTTTTCTAGACCTGTAGGCTGTATTTCTTGGGTTATTGTGCGTCAGCACAGTTTATCATGCTTTTACCTGGTCTTCATACTTCATTTTCAGTGTCTGTTGATACATGAAATGTGTTTTGTTGTTTAAATGTTTTCTATCCATGCTTTCTTTTCCACCACTTTGCAAGCTCCTTACAAACTCAATTTTTTTTTTTTTTAATTTCTTATGTCTGTACACCAGAATCCAGATTTTTCCTTACTAGCCAAGCCACCATCTTCAGGGACAGGGCCCAAAAATCTGTTTCGGACAAAGTTCCCACATGACTAGGTAATGAGCTTACCTGTGAAGTAAGACTTTCTTGAATGCCACAGCCATACAGTTTCTAGCCCAGTGCTTTGTGTTAAAATTCTTAATAAAGTACCTGTCAGTGCAACATTCAGTAGTCAGCTTGGTAAAATGTTTAGTAGGAGGAACTGAATAACTCTCTTGTTCTCTAGGATACCTGTAAATCCCTGTTAACTTTTTTAGTTCTGAAACCAGGCTAATCATCCCATATGGTGGCAGTGTAACCGGATGACTAGAGTTTGGGCCACCTGTCATCACTGTAGGCCAATAAAACAGACAGGAATTTAATCTATAAGGTGTGCTTTAATCAGATAGCCAGCGATCTGGAAGATGGGGTATTTTTATAGTGAGTCAAAAGAAGACAGCTCAGCAGCAGGCAGTCCTTTGCTGATGTCAGCAGTCTGTGATGTCTAGCCCTCACTTCTTATTGCCGCCTGGATGCCTGGCTTCACACTCCTAGGGTGTTGAGGCTGGTCTTCTGATAGCACTAGTTCCCACATTCCTTCCGTGTCTTTGAGCTGGCAATTAACTCAGAGTAAATAAGTCATAAACAATACTGTGTGTAGATTTACTACTCTACTCTGAATAGTGTAATAAGCAAGTCATGGTACTGGTTTGTTATATTTCATTTTATTGAAGATATTGATAGTCCTCCAGGTCCAAGACATGAACAAAGCCATGAAACTAGGAAGACAAAGAAGGAATTGTTGAAACAAGGAAAACCCCATCTGAAACTTTTGGAGAAAGAGTTAGAGTGACTAAAATGGCTCTCAAGAGGAATTGCCCTATGTTACTCTTTAAGAGATTTAGAAGTAATTCTATTTCCAAATTCTGAAAAAATAAGTATAACGTGCTAAGCCTGTATATTTCTCACACTTGTATGAGTCAATGGCCACTCTATGTCTCTCTCTCTCTTTGAAATGGGTAATATAACAATCCCCACAAATAGGTCTTTCCAATCAAAAGCTTTTATTGGCTCCCCAGTACCTAAAAGATAAGCACTGAATTTATGAACTTGGTATTTGACACTTTCTGACAAGAGGGCCTTTGCCACTGTAACATCATAAAATCCTGCTGACTTTTTGCTTTCTTACTTCTTTGTTCATACCATTAACCAGCTATCCAAGCACCTTCCTTGCTTGTGATTTCCTATTTCTTTCTCCCACATCCTGCTCAAATCTGATAGCAGACAGAAGTTAGTGATTTAATTAATCATTGCAACTGACTGCTCTTTTTCATCTCAACTCCATAGAGCACATCTGTCATGTTCTACTTTTGGTTCTTATTTTCTTTAATTAATCATTGCAACTGACTGCTCTTTTTCATCTCAACTCCATAGAGCACATCTATCATGTTTTACTTTTGGTTCTTATTTTCTTTATGACTTAGATATAATTTAGTTGTATATGGCAAGTTAGCATTTTATATTGCTTTATAATTACACATAATGTTTACAATTTCAGTTCTTATTTTTTAATCTTAAGAGACTTTGAGGTAGAGTTAATTTTGCCATTGTATAAGTTAAATTTTATATGTAATCAAGAATGGCTTTCTACTATGTAATCTTTCATCTTCCTAGGTAGTAATAATAATTTTTTATATCCCTCACAAGGATTCCTGAAACCAAATAAGACTGCTCACAAAGCAGAAGTGGAGCTTCTTTTATATATCCTATCTCACGATGACAACAGAACCAAAGAAAACTGCAGTTCAGAACTTTCAGGAGGATGAAGGACTTCTGATAGTGAAGATAGAAGAGGAAGATTTTGTCTGGAGGCAGGATATTTGCATACAGAGAAGTGATCCTTTTAGGCAGGAGCTCTGCCGGCAGCTTTTCAGGCAGTTCTGCTACCAAGATTCCTCTGGACCCCAGGAGGCACTGAGCCGGCTCCGGGAGCTCTGCCACCAGTGGCTGAAACCAGAAACCCACAGCAAGGAGCAGATCCTGGAGCTGCTGGTACTGGAGCAGTTCTTGACCATCCTACCAGGGAATCTGCAGGCCTGGGTCCGTGAACATTACCCAGAGAGTGGAGAGGAGGCAGTGACCATCCTAGAAGATTTGCAGAGAGGCACTGAAGAAGCAGTACACCAGGTAGTAAAGAGAGTGGGAGATGTAAGACCTTCAGCATGGAGAGTCCCACAATGGGTGAAAAAGGCCTAAGATTGAATATCCACTGAGATGTATAGGAGCTCTTATTTTGACGTTTATGTCTCCTTTCTTCTCTGTTTGGTTCTATACTGCATTTCATAGATAAGTAGGACTTAACTTCCTTTTCCCATTTTTCACTCCTATAAGAGAGCCTCTTTGTTGTTAAAGATGTTTAATTCCAACAGGGTTCTCTTTAAAGACCAAAGATACTTTGTTTTTCGCAGGTTCCTGTCCATGGACATGGGCGAGAAATGTTTAGGAAAAAGGTAGCACCTCATGGACCAGTACTTAGTGAACAGTTTCAGTCAGTGGATACCAAGGCTCTTCATGGTTCTTCTGAAACCCAGCTTCTACTGGAATGTGGTAAGGGATAATGTTCTCTGGAGGGCATGTCACTAAAGAAGCAAAAAAATGAGTCTCCTTCTCAGGCTAATCTTAGTAGAGCTATAGGTAGTCCTGTTGAAATCGGGTTGGGGTGGGGCAAAAGCCCTCCAACTAACAAACCACAGGTCCATATCACCTGTGTGTAGCAGTTACCATTCAATATGCAGTTTAACAACAGGGTTTATTAACAAGGGAGTTCAATAGGGAAAATGAAAAGTCCTTAAAGCCACAAGTGACATTATCTTACCCCGGTCACCATTCTCAGTACCAAAGGTCCCAAAGACACAGTCCAAGATGGTGCCCCTCCAAACCTCAGAGGTAGGCACTTTCGCAAAGTCCAGTCCTTTTTCTGGCATCTTCTCTTTTCTTCTTTTCTCTCAAGTGTTCCACGCTGTTCCACTTCTCCAAGGCCCTTGAAACTTCTTCCACAATTGCTGATACACAAATCAGCTTTCCAAATCCCTGGCCATTGCCAGGTACCAGCTTTCCACACCACCTTGCTGCAGCATCACACTCTCCACGCTGACCACTCTTCCACTGGTCACCATGAGTCCTTGCCACCACCAACTCACTCTTCCAGGGGACTTTTGCCCAGCCTGGTCACTTGGGCTACTCTTTACCTACCTGCCATTCTCTTTTCTCCTCTCCCCAGAAGTTCCTTCTCTCTTCTCTCCCCATAAGTCTGTCTCTCTCTCTCCTCTCCCCAAAAGTTCTCTGTTCCACTAGTCTCTGCTCCTTGCCTTTTTATCGCTCTGCTTCTGCTCCCACTTCCTGTTCCAACTGCTACTTCTGGCAGTTTAACTGCCACACCCAAGGGGGTGAGGGGCTGCCACCGCCCAATGGGGGAGAGGCATTTGCACAAGGGGGGGAGGGACACCCAGTTTAACCATCATTCACTACCCAATGAATAGAGAACTTTTTCCTGTATGACATTACCCAATTTTAAAAGGGAGAACTTTGCTCCTTATTTATATAATTTCTGATTTTCCATTTGTTCTTTCAGAGAATGAGAGTGAAAACAATGGATCCATATCAAAACTGGATATTAATGAAAAGATAGAATCACAGAGAATTGTATCAGGAAGAATTGTGTCAGAAGGATTGGCTGAGCCTCAAGATATCTGTAAGTCTATAGGCAGGATAAAGAACCAGTGGGAAAAAGGACCAAGAGTGTCATGGAGACCATCATCTGCTCAGGATGGAGGTTTTGGTAAAATACTCACCCATAAAAATACACTAACACATGAAATAAGCTATGATGGATGTGAACGAAGCTTAAATCTGAATTCAAATGAACTTATACACCAGAAATCTTATAAACACAGCCCCTATGACCAAGGTTTCAAATGGAATTCAGATTTTATTAAGCACCAAAAAATTTGTGCTGAAGAAAAAATTCACCAATATGCAAAATCTGTCAAGAGCCCAAACCTTATTAAACATACAGCAATCTTCAGTGGGGAGAAAACCCATCAGTGTAATGAATGTGGGAAAGCTTTCAGACACAGCTCAAAGCTAATTAGGCATCAGCGAATCCATACTGGAGAGAGACCATATGAATGTAATGAGTGTGGGAAAGGCTTTGGGGGGAGTTCAGATCTTGTTAGACACCAGAGAACTCACACTGGGGAAAGACCCTTTAAATGCAAAGAATGTGGGCGAGCATTTAGCCTGAATTCACATCTTATTCTACATAAGAGAATTCACACCAGAGAGAAACCCTATGAATGTAGTGAATGTGGGAAAACCTTCAGAGTGAGCTCACATCTTATTCGACACCTGAGAATCCACACTGGAGAGAAACCCTATGAATGCAGTGAGTGTGGGAGAGCCTTTAGTCAGAGCTCACACCTTAGTCAACATCAGAGAATTCATAAAAGGGAAAATCTACTAATGTAGAACTATAATATGGAAATACTACAAGATAACCAAATGTGAAAAACACTAAATAAAAAATAGTGGTGAGTTAAATGACAGAAAGACCAGTGTCTTATCTTGTTCTCAGGCTTGCTGTTTGTATATAGTTTTAATCTGTGTACGTGTGTGTGTGTGTGTGTATGTGTATGTTTGTGCTTTCTGTGAAACAGAGCATGCCTCTTCCATTGCCTGCTGAAGACAAACTAGAAGAGCCAGAATTTGGAAGAGGTTAATAAATAAATTCATTTATGGTAATGGAGATAGTAAAAAGAAGTCTTGGGAAATACTGATGATTACAGTATGGGAAGAAGAAGATGATTCAGGTAAAGAAACTGATTGTCAGCCCTACTTAATGATGCTCCACAAGACTCTAGGCAAGGAGTGGAATAGCTTGATCAGTACACTACAGAACAGTGCTTTTCAGAATGTTCCTTTAAAAAATGAAGACACAACACAACTAAATAAGCGAGTCATGCTAAATAAGAGGATGTATGCATTAGTGACATTTCAGTCTATAATCAGAGATCAATCCAGGAGGTAAAATTGACCAGAAGAACATTCATGGCAAAATCCAGAGATTGAAATAAGTGAAGTAGAAGTAAACTAGGCAAGAATTGATATTAGAAATTAGGGATTTTGTCGATTTGACCTAAATTTTAGAATTTAGAGGAGACAATAGGACCATAATTTCACTGCCACTTATGCTGTGGGTTTTGAACACCTTCCTAAGATAATTAGAGAGGGGCTGAGTTTGGAACATTCTTTTGACAGAAACAGGTTTCTCTGGCCTTGGCAGAAGCTGCTGAGAGAGTGAATACTAAAGGTCCTAAGAACATTTTATTGCTGTTGGCTGCTCTTGTCTCCCAAAAAAGACTGACTTTAAAGTGCCTTAATATCCTAGAAAACTGGAGCGGAATCTGCAAAAATTGAATCTCTACTAGTGATTTCATCAGAGTAAATCCTGCTCTACTGACTCTGATGAGGTACATTTCCAGTAAAGTGTGAGGAATAAAAATATGAACCTTAAATATTCCAAAGTTTGTTTTCATGTGAAAACATGCTATAATCTATTGTGAAGTGTACAAAATCCCCTACTAAAAGGCTTGATTAAAAATGTCTAGAGTTCTTCAGTGACCTTGAACTAGACGTCCTAATAAGACCTAAGTAACCTAATGTTTTGAAAGCTTGCACTCAGAAAGAGGATACCACGGCTGGCAAGAAGCATGTTTATCAGTACTGCTACTGACTCAGTGGATTCACATTTGTAAGAAGCATGTAAATTGTGTAATGCATCCAGCATTTAGGAAGAGAAAACAAAGTTGGGAAATACTTAGAATACATGAATAGTGTATGCTTCCCTGTGAGGGGAAAAAAGGCGCCTTTTATTTTAAATGTTTGTAACTTGCTTGCTTTACACCATGCTGAAATTGACTGATAATACCCTGCTAGCTGTGAGAGGCTGATAAATCTCATTAATTAACCAAGAGTGTAAAGAAATGATAAAGATGAAATGACACTTAAGAGTTAGCTAAAAATTAGTATGTGGACAATCCCTAAGACTTTGGCGCTTGCATGGACCAGATGACCCCCCCTCCTCGCCAACCATCCAGCAGCTAGTGGGCGCTCCTTTTAAGTTGTTCTGGTGACATCCCTTTGAAGCCAGGTAATCTTTGCTGAGGAACTGACGTGACAACTTCACCCCATTAGCCAAGATGCACATCGCAGTAAGCAATCAGAGAAAGGACCTTGGACAGAGTAGACATATGAGACATGGGTTTGTTATCACTTAATGATGCATTGCTGTGAGTATGTGCTGATGCTTTGCTCCAATACATCCTTGAAAATTCTAAATTCAAAGCTGTGGTCACTCAGCTGGAAGTCTACTCCAAGGAAACTGACCATAAAGTAGTTTCCTATCGATCACAACATCCCAAGTCTGAGCACCCCTACTAGGAAGTTAAGGGTTTATATACACTTTACATGTACTGGTGTTCTGGGTGGGCTATCATTAATAGTAATACATTGTCTGATGTGACAAACAGAATGAGGAAGAATGAATGAGAAACTGGGATGCATACCAATAAATTGAGTTGGTCATGGGTTGTTTATCTAGATTTCTAGGCTGCATTTCTTAGGTCACTGTGCTTCAGCTTATTTCAGGCGATATTTTTAACCCCAGCCATGATACTTCAGTTCATTTTTTTTAAGTTACTATCTTGAACCCATAGGTTATTCGTTTTTGTCTATTTTGCAGGCACCATGTTAAAGCATCTTAGCTCCTTTAAAGTATGATGACTAGCTAAAGCATGATAAAGTATACTGAAGCACAGTGACCTAAGAAATACAGCCTAGGGATCTAGAACAACAACCATCTAGAAAAACAACCCGTGACTTACTGACTTGGTTTACTGATATGCAACTCACTTTCCCCTTTAATCTTCCTCATTCGCTCTTCTGTCACATCAGACTATGTACTACCACCAATGATAGACCACCCGGAACACCAGTGTCTATAAAGTGTATATAAACTCTTAAATGCCTTAAAAGGGGTACTCAGACTTTGGCTATGAATACTGAGTCAGTAGCGGTACTAGTAAACCTGCTTCTTGCCCACCTTGGAGTTGTTCCCTGATTACTTGGGCAGGGAACGATCCTCGTTTCCTGATTGCCAGCCTCCATATTGGAACAATAGCCAGTTACGATTCTCTTTCCATGATTGCCTGCTTTCGTCCATCACTGGTGCTGGTATCTTGTACTGTTACCTTCATTTAGGCTAGAAGATCTGGGGAAAACTTAAAGTAAAGACATGAAAATTGGTCATATACACAGGGTTCTCATCTAGGTCTAATTTGTGGTCAAGAAGTTTGTATAAGGGATGGGCATAAGAGATTAAGATGATTCGCAGCTGAGAAGGTGATGGGAGAAACTCAGGATAGATAATGGTATTGTGTGTGTGTGCAATCAATTTTAAAAATAAATAAAAAATAAAAGGTTTGTATACAAGGTCACCTATGCCTTGTGACCTGGGCTAGTGGGAAATTTACTACCATGTGCTTACAGTTCCAAGTGGACTGGAGTCATTTTCTTCTCATCAAATAGAAAGAAAACTAATAAAGGCTAAGAGTGAAAAACATAGGCTGGCAGCTCATAAGACCAGGAACTGGAGGTGGGAGTAGAAATTATTAACACAATTGTTATAATACTTAAAGAAGTGTCCTTTAGCACTAACTGCTGTAATATGTATCAGACTGCTATAGAACATATCCACAGTCAGAGACCAGGGGTTGAGGTATATGGAGATTGAGGGCATTGTAAAAAATTACCCTTGAAATTGGATGTGAAAAACAGCTGGGACTATATCAAACTAAAAAGTTTCTGTTCAGCAAAAGAGACAATAAACAAAACAAGAAACCCAACTGACTGGGAGGAAATTTTTGCTCTCCAAACAAATAACAAGAGTCTGATAACAAAGATCCATAAAGAGCTCCTTCAGCTCAACAAAAACAAAGCAATAAACCCGTCAAAAAATGGGGGAAAGAACTAAAAAGACACTTCACCAAAGAGAAGATACAGATGGCTAATAGGCATTTGAAAAAATGTTCCACATCACTAATAATCAGGGAAATGCAAATTAAAACCACACTGAGATACCATCTTACACCGGTAAGAATGGTCCATATAAATAAAACAGACAACAACAAATGTTGGCGCAGATGTGGAGAAAAAGGAACTCTCTTACACTGCTGGTGGGAATGCAAACTGGTCCAGCCACTATGACAGACTGTGTAAGGACCCTCAAACAATTGAAAGTGGACTTACCATTTGACCCAGCAATCCCACTACTGGGAATCTACCCAGAGGACATGAAAGCATTAATTCAAAAGGATAACTGTACACGCATGTTCATTGCAGTTCTGTTTACAATTTCCAAGATTTGGAAACAAACCAAATGCCCCCAAACAGATGATTGGCTAAAAAAATGCGGTACATATACACGATGGAATACTATGCATCAATCAAGGAGGACAAACACATGTCATTTGCAGCAACATGGATGGAACTAGAAAGACTCATTAATAGAAATAAGTCAAAAAGAAAAAGAGAAATACAGGATGGTCTCACTTATATGATGGATATAGGGAAAAACAAACAAGAAAAAAATAAAAACAACCAATGGGACTGAATAATGAAGTGAGAGAGGAGGAGGGGGAAGAAGGTGGGGAAGGTGAAGAACACAAAAGATAGGATGGTTAACAGGTGTTAGTGAAGTGGCCCTGGGGTACACAATAATGCAATAATGTAATATAAATAAAAACATGTCAATTTTAAAAAATTTAAATTAAATTTAAAAAAAACACCATCACAGAGATAGTTGACATTCTCTATGGATATCTCTTCTGTCCTATTCCCCATTATACATTCCCAGAAATAATAACTAGTACACTGGATCTGATGTTTGCAATGCAAGTGGTATTTGAAACTTTTAAATCACACATCAGTAAATAATATATTATTTTGCATGGTTATAAAAAAAGAAAAAGAAATTGGGTATGAAAACAAGCAAAACGGTGCTTAACAAAACTTACAAAGGGGGCAGCTGGCCTTTTAAAACCAGCCACACACCAGGTTCTTCCCAGCCTGCGCATGTAGCAGCAAGACCACATAAACCTTAAGAGGGAGGCAAAAACAAATTTATTAAAAGGGCAAAGCAGACAAAAGTCACTGGAGGGTGTACAAGGAACCTCTTTGGTAATCTTACCCACCAAGCCAGTCTCTAGTCCAAAAAGTACATGGCTGCAGCAGCCATGTGCATCCACAAAATGGTGACTGACACACCTTCAAACCAGATGAAGAAGCCAAGATGGCACCATCGCTCCTTCTTCCAAAGGCACAGCTATTCACTTCAAGCCAGAAGAAGCCAAGATGGCACTGTCTATCCTTCAAAAGAAGGAGATTCAAATCCAACGAGGAAATCAGGATGGCATCTTCAATTCTCCAAAAGGCACAGCTCTGGCATTCTTTCAGTTCCAAATGTAAAGTAGCCCAGAAACCAGGAAGACTCAAGTGATACAACAACCACTTCAGATGTCTCACAATGAAAACAGCAGCACAGCAAATTCTCTTCAGGTCTTCAGACAATTTCCAGCCTTCGCAGTTTCAAAGTTAAACCAAGTTCTCAAGTACCAAGTTTCCAAGTTCACTTACACAAGTCACAAGTTTCTCCAACATGCTTTCCCAAGCTCCTCATCCCAGGTCCAGGGTAGGGCCTGCGCCCTGCCTGCTCCTGCACCTTGCAGCTTGCAGCACCTGCTGCTCTTCTGCTCTGTTTTCCCAACCTCTCCACATTTTTTGTCTCCTACCTAATCTCCTAATCTTATCCTCTCGTGAGAAGGCTTAACTTCCCTTCTCCAAGTCTGCACCCAGCAATGAACAATAGCTGCTATACTAAAGCAGTACCACCAGTACTGGGGGCCACAGCCCCCCAATTTCACCACAGCCTCCCTATCATATTCAATTGTCTTTACCACTGTGACACTCCTATTCCACTGTCTTTATCAACCTGACTTTATTCTAGGAAGCTCTGGCCCTAAAAGATGGAAGCTGCAAGTAATTATACTTGTCTCAAGAACTTGTCCCTCAGTCCATTAAGTGAATATCACCAGACTCCTTGGCTGATCAGTGGCAAGGAGCCAAACTTTGAAACCTTTGACTCACTTTCACTGTGTCTATTCATCTAAACTGCTGTGTTATGATCCTTGCCCAGCCTTTATCCTATCTTGAAAGAGATGCCTTAAACCCCAAAACCTCAAGATATCTTGTCTTTGCCTTTTCCCTGGAAGAGACCACCAGACACTGTCCAAGTGGTGATGCCCTTCTGCTGTCGCAAGAGTAAACTGGCTCAGTCTTATCTAGTGTTGGTTGGCAGGCTGAGTGGAGGGGCAAGCATCATACAGTGTCTCAAAATTGTCAGAAGAGCTGTTTATTGACAAATATTCTTCTGCTTGGAGAAAGGTTTGAGTTGCCTTTTTTAAATATCTTGAATGCTCCTTAATGTTGGATCAAGCCACCCAAGAAACATGAGATTTAGTGAATGAGTTTGAGTATTTAATCAACTATCTCTGTCTTTGTCTCTCTCTGTCTCTGTCTCTCTTTTTTTCTCTCATCTGTAACCTAGGAATGCTCCCTAAAGATAATTCTTGTTATGCACTCTGCATATTGAGCTTAAATTGCCACCATGTTCCGTCCATGGGCTCCTGAAGAGCCAGAGCAACTCTAAAAGTCAATTAGTAAGAGGCTACTGCAGGAGCAGGGCTCTGACCTGCAGGGAGCAGCCCAAACAGCAGGAGTCATCCTGCTAGCTTGTCCATCAGTCCTTCTCCAAGGAGACGCCAGGCCCATAAAGCCTTGAGTTAGCTCTGGGCACTCTGCTGTCAATGGTTAAGGTCTGGCTCATGCCAAGGAGTATATGCTGGACTTGGTGTTGGAGCAAGTCCAGACCATCCTGCCCAAGCAGCTCTAGATGTAGGTGCAGGGGCACCATGCAGAGCAGGAGGCAGTAGCCAGGCTAGAATCCTGGAGAGGGAGATGGAGAAACTGGCCTTCAGGGAGGAAAGGGCCCAGTGGTTGAGGTGGGGAGGGGGGAGAGAGGAAATGAGTAGGTATCCAGGATGATCCTTTGTGGGTTCTCTGGGGACCATGTACACTGTGGGCCCTTTAGATGCCCACATGAGCCATGGGTGTTTGAGAAGTTCTTTCTGAGACACTGGTATCTCTGGAGCCAGCTAAGGAAACAACCTATTTTCAGCCCTTGGAAATCCAGCTAAGGGGGAATCTCAGGTTCTTAGCACCAACAGGATTGGGCTTCATATTGACACAAGTTACAGGCTTCCCTGGCAAGGGAAAATCATTCATCATTCAACAAATATGTCTTAAGAACATATATGTCAGGGCTGGGCATGGTGGTGCATACCTGTAAGTGGCAGCCTAGGAAGCCGGGGCCAGGGCAAGGGATCACGGTTCGAGTCCCGCCATGGCCAGGTAGCGAGACCTAGTTCCAAAAAAATAGCTGGGTGTGGTGGCGCACATCTGTAAACCCAGCTACCCGGGAAACTGAGGCTGGGAATTGCTTGAGTCTGTGGCATCACAGGCAACATGAGCCTGCAGTTCCACAGACAAAAATAGTGAGACCTACTCTCAAAAAAAAAAAAAAAAAGAAGATATATGTCATGTACCATACAAGGCCCTGGCCACAGGGAACAAAGCAGGCGTGACCCTTTCTTTCAGCTTACAGAGGCATCACTGGTGCCAGGAGGTCTCAAGCAAATAAGTGCACAAATAGACTAGACAGATTCTATATAGGGGAAGTGGGCAGTTAGAGAAAGCCTTCTTGAGGAAGTCACATGGGATCTTAATCCTAGCAGTGGAACAGCTCAGAGAATAGTGAGTGGAAAGCCTACCATTACAGGCCAAATGAGCACACATTAAAACAAGCAGGAAAGAAATAGGTGGGCTTCAGAGAAGGCCGGGGGGACCTGACACAGAGACACAGGGAGAGTCAGAGAGAAAGTGGACAGGGTCAAGACACAAAGGCCTTCATGGATCCCATTAAGCCAATAAATTGGTATCACAACATGGGAAGCCTCACTCAGGATACTGTGAAGACCCCTGTGCCAAAGGGGGTGAGCATCCATATAAAGCTAGCTGTGGATTTAAGACATTGGTGATTGAGCCCCAAATCAGAGCTCACAGTTCTGAGAAAGCTGTTGCCAGGAGTCAGCTGGGCCAAACACCAAGGTTGAGTGATGTGGGTGATAATCAAGACTGAAGAAAGGAGAGGAGAGCTAAGTGGGACAGGCTGGGGTGAGAGATTCTTAGATCTTCTCTGCTCCCTACAGTCTTTTGGTTAAGAAACTGAATGAGGCTGGGCACGGTGGCTCATGCTTGTAAGCTTCAGCCTATGAACCGGCCGAGGCTAGGGATCGTGGTTCGAGCCCTGCCTGGGGCCCGTAGCGAGACCTAGTTCCAAAAAAAATAGCTGGGTGTGGTGGTGCATGCCTGTAATCCCAGCTACCTGGGAAGCTGAGGCTGGGGATTGCTTGAGTCTGTGGTACCCTGGGCAACAAGAGCCTGTGGTTCCACGGGCAAAAATAGCGAGACCTAGTCTCAAAAAAAAAAAAAAAAAAGAAGAAGCTGAATGATACATGGTGTGTTAGAAGTTTATCCTTACATGGTGTTGTTACATAAGGTGTGTTTTTTAGTTTCTAGGGGAAGCAGCTGTTTCAAATCAGCAGATAAGGCGTGTGACAGGACAGTTTCCTGGGATGGATCCCCAGAATTGATGTTTTAAAACACAGTATTATCAGAGAAGAATGCAAGACCTTCTCGGATACAAGTTCTGTTTCTGGAAGCATGTGGTGCCTGTATTCAGCTTGCACCAACCCATCCCACCAGCATTTGGGAAGGATGAACTACTCACCGGAATTTGGGAAGGATGGGCTGCAGACAGGCATACACACCTGGCCGTTTGGGTTCCTCATATCATTTCCTGGTTCCCACCGAGCTGTCTCTTCCAGGCCTCGTGATAGCTGTGTGCCTGCATCTGGACTAGCTGGTAAGAATGGATAGCCAGTCATTGACAGAACATCAGGAAAGCTGTTTTTCATGCTCCCCTCTCCCAGCTCTTTGTCACCCTGTTCTCTGGTCACATCTGGCACCATCACTACTTCAACCCATTAGACCCAAGATCTCAGTTTTGCTAATATGTTCCACATCTCCCAGCCCCACCCCCTGACCCTGCTACTCCACACAGGCACACATCTTCACCTTGCTGAACTTCTAAGATACAACCTATAAGCACAACATCTCCATTTTCTGTCAAACCATTCTGTCAACTGTCCCCTCCCTCAGGATAACTCAAGTTATGGTAAGTATCTACACATGACAGGTAAAGCCAAGAATTTCTAGAATAAACTATACAAAAATAATATGCTTTAGTACAACCACTGCAGAAACTAGACGTAGTATGAGCCACCTGATTATCTAGCTCCAACACAAAAATAAATGTTACAGGGTATCAAATTGAAGTTCCAATAGGAGTATGGTTTCTTGAGTAAATCTCTTCTTTAAAGTCCCTGTTAAGAGGGCCAGTAGCAGCACAATCTGATATTGGTCTATCTCTATGAAACCTGTTAGAGGAATTTAATTTTCATTATTTTCATGTTTTTCTTTTTCCCCCCAGAACAAGGGAGCTGTATTCTTTATTAACTCTAGACCCCAAAGATTATGTGAATCATTCGTAGCAACCAGATTCTTATTAGAATATGAATTTGATTTTTTTTCTTTTATAGGAAATTGTTACTTACATTTTCTGACATATCAGTTTTTGAGGCACCACTGTATACCCAAACCTTCCCTGTGGGTTCACGCTTTGTGAACTCCATCCTTTCATAGCTATTTCGGTAAATTTCTATGAGTGGTAGATTTAATCTTTACATGTTTTTCCTTATTTTGCCCTCCCATTTTAATCATGATTAGCAGCATCAAATTCTAATTGGAAGTTTTTCCACTCAGCATTTTAAAGATAATACTTTTAGATTTCCTAGCTTCTATTGTTTGCTAAAAGGCAACTACCAGTCTTTTTAAATATAAGTACTCCATCTTTTCTCCTCAGTAGCTTTTAGATTAACTCAACCTTTATGATCTTAAGTGTCACCAAAAAGTATATTCTGATAGGGTTTTATTTTTGTTCATCTTGGCTTGGTCCATAAATGTACATTTCCTCTAAGAATTCAATTTTTGATCAATTTTGAGAAATTCTCAGCTAACAGTTCTTCAAAAAATGCTCCTTTTCTAGTCATGACATTATTTTCTTTTGGAACGCCCAAAAGACACTGATTAGAAGCTTGTTCTCAAACAATTCACTTCATTTAATGGTTTTCTAAAATATTTTTTGTCCAGTGGTTAGTCTGACCTAGTGGCTTCCTCTTCTGTTATCTTTCAGTTTACTTTCCCTCATTCTCTAGCTTATTTGAAAGTAGACAGTCAGGGAATGAGAACACCAAGGCTGTCAAGAAGCAGGTTGACATGTACAAAAATCACTCAAAGTGGATAAATGATTTGGATGTAAGGCCTGAAACCATAAAGTACATAGAAGAAAATATGAGCAAAACACTCCAAGACTTACACTTCAGAAACCTTTTTCAGGACACATCTACAAATGCTAAAAAAATATATAAAAAAAATTTTTAAAAGAAGGAAAACAAATAGCTGGGGGCTATATCAAACTATATCAAACTAAAAAGCCTCTGCATAGCAAAAGAAACAATAACCAAAACAAAACAAAAAAACAATTGAATGGGAAAAAGTCTTTGCCCTACACGAGGACCCAATAACAAGGATCCATAAAGAACTCACACAACTCAACACAAATAAGACAAAAAGCCCAGTCAAAAAATGGGGAGAAGACATAGATATTTCTCCAAAAAGGAAATACAAATGGCCAAGAAGCAAATGAAAAAAATGTTCAACATCACTAATAATCAGGGAATTGCAAATCAAAACCACAATTAAGATACCATCTTACACTAGTAAGAATGGTCCTTTTCAAAAAAAAATGGGCAACAACAAGTGCTGGCATAGATATGAAGAGAAAGGGAAAGGGACACTTCTGCACTGCTGGTTGGAATGGAAACTGGTCCAGTTGTGTGGAAGACCTTTAAACTGCTGAAAATGGAACTCCCATTCAATCCAGCAACCTCACTGCTAGGAATCTACCAAAGGGTTACAAAAACTCTAATCCAAAAAGACACCTGTACCCAGATGTTTATTGCAGCACTATTTACAATAGCCAGGATATGGAAGCAACCTAAATGACCCCAAACAGACAAATGGTACCAAAAGTTGTGGTATATGTACACGATGGAATATTATCCATCAATCAAAAAAGACAAACTTATGTCATTCACGGCAACATGGATGAAGCTAGAAGGAATCATGCTAGCAGAAATAAGTCAACAAGAAAAAGAAATACTGGATTATCTTGCTTATATGAAAGATAAAGGGAAAATAAGCAAACAGACAAAAATTTAAAACTAACTCTCAGCAAAATTGAAGCATGGAGAATGAGAGGGGGAAAGCAGAAGTGGGAGGGGTACAAAAGACTAAGAAGATGGTTCACAGGTGATAAAGTAGTGGGAGAATCCCAGGGTAGATAATGATGTAAAATAAAAATAATAATAATGATAAAAACAAAAATAAATGCACAAAGTTGAAGGGGGGGGAAGAAGCACGTTGATCAGTACTACTACTGATTCAGTGGACTCACATCCAAAGACTGAGTACCTCTAAGAGGGTATTAAGGGTTTATAGACACTTTCCATGCTCTGGTGGACGGACTGTCATGAGTGGTAGTACACAGACTAATGTAGCAAAGATAGAAAGGGAGAAACTGGGATGCATACCAGTAAACTGTGTCAGTTAGCCATGGCTATTTATCTAGACCCCCTAGTCTACATTTCTTAAGTTACTGTGCTTCAGCATACTCTATGTTATCTTGCTTTTGATATGGGCTCAGGAAGGGGAGGTGATTGGGCAAGACACTATGCAGATAAGAGTAGTAAACCTGGGTGTGTGCGCGCGCGCGCACACACATACACATTGTTTATGACCTGTCTACTCTGAGTTCATTGCCAGCCCAAAGACACTTCTGGAGGAGCACACAAGCCAGTGCTATCAGAAGTCAGGCCTCAGCAACATGGGAGTGTGAGGCCAGGCATCCAAAAGGTGATAAGGAGCCCTGAGGGCTGACATTACAGGTTACAGACCAGTAAAGGTCGGCCTGCAGCTGAACAGTCTGTTCAATTCACTATAAAAAACCAGCTGGAAATGAGATGTTAAGGCAATGGTTTCTTAGGGTGTTAACCCCAAGCAACCTTATATCCCCCAAATTTTCTTGGTGAGAATTTTTTTTTTTTTTTGAGACTAGGCCTCACTATGTTGTCTTGGGAATCACGGACTCAAGCGATCCCCAGCCTCAGCCGTGTAATCCCAGATAGCTGGGATTACAAGTACACACCACCACATCCAGATATTTTTTAAGACTAGGTCTCACTATGTTGCCTGAGGTGGGTCTCAAACCTGTGGACTCAAGCGATTTCTAGTCTGGGCCTGCCTTCTTAGGCTGGAATTAAAGGTGCACGCTACTATGCCCAGCCTAGAAATTGATTTTCTATGCTGTTTCTTTTTTATAATAATCCATAAGTTTTCTTCTCAGAATAAGGATTTTATTTCTATTATATGTGTAATGCTATTTTGAATTCCATCAACAACGGCCATTTTTTATTTGTTAATGGTTGTAAAAGACTATCTTTGCATAATTGTGTATTGTCATAAAATTTGCCTTTAAATTCTACATACGGGTATGAGCTACAGTGTAAAATGTTTTTTGAACAGCATAAAGTTTTAAAGCACATAAAAACTTTCCAGTAACTTTGTATGAAACATTGCAATTTATTTATCTTTTTTAATTTTTTATTTATTTTTTATTTTTTTTGAGACTAGGTCTTGCTTTTTTTGCCCGTGGAACCCCAGCCTCTCGTTGCCCGGGGTACCACAGACTCAGCAATCCCCAGCCTCAGCTTCCCAGGTAACTGGGATTACAGGCACACACCATCACACCCAGTTATATTTTTTTGAACTAGGTCTCACTACATGCCCTGGCAGAACTCGAACCACGATCCCTGGCCCCAGCTGTGGCTTCCTAGGCTGCAGTTTACAGGCATGCGCCACCATGCTGGGCCTCTCCTGGAATATTTTATTTATTTGTTTATATTTTGAGAGTAGGTCTCGCTATTTTTGCTCGGGGATCCACAGGTTCACGTTGCCCGGGGTGCCACGGACTCAAACAATCCCCAGCCTCAGTTTCCCAGGTAGCTGGGATTACAGGCGCACACCACCACACCCAGTTTTTTGGGGGGACTAGATCTCGCTGTGTTGCCCCGAGCGGAACTCGAACCGAGATCCCTAGCCCCAGCCCCTTCATAGGCTGAAGCTTACAGGCAGGAGCCACCATGTCAGCATTCTCCTGGAATATTTTAAACACATTTCACTTCAGGTCTTTGCAATTGTTTTTCCTCTACCTGAAACACCTTTTCTTCATAGGAGCTCCACCTAATCCACTCACCTCCCTCAATCTTTGTTCAAATGTCAACATATCCATGAGATCCCTTGGAGACCACATGTTGGAGACCATAACTTCTTTCTGGCTCCAAACTTTATGCCCTTTATTGTCTAAGTAGCACGAATATCCACCATCTAATATACTATTTTTCTTGTTTGTTTATAGCCTGACTTTCCAACATATATACTTGTAAATTCCATAAGGGCAAGGGTATTATTTTTACTTTAAACTATAGTTCTGATAGGTTGCTACAAGTCCCTCCTCCCCCCCAATAGTCTCCTGTTTAAGATTGCAGATTTCAAGGACAGGTATGCTAAAATTTGGAAATGACCTTAGTTGTAATTTCCCTTCAGGGAGATGCAGGAGGAAGAAGTGAAATGTCCAGCTGTGGTTCTGAAAGTGGGTGACCCGAAGGGCTTTTTACCTTTATTTTAACACATACAGACCTGCTTCTCTCTCTGAAGCAGGCTACAAGCAGTTTCTTTGCATTTTTACTGATCACCTTTACCATTGATATGCAAACATCAGCTACCAGCTTTTTTCTGCTTTCTTTCCCTCTTTCAGACCTAAAAAGAAAAACTTTAAAACACAGTTTAAACTTTCCACTCGTGGGTTCTTACCACCATCCCCAGCCTTCTCAACCAAAATACCAAACCAATGCAAGACTATCAGTGCAGACTAATTTATTTCTAACAAAGTGATTTCTAATTATCCTAATTACTACAAAAGAAACTTGTAAGACTCAGAATACTTCAACATTGTCTAAAACCTTTCTCAGTATTGTCCAAAGTACTTTCCCAGATTGCCCAGAAATCCTCAGTCTCTCAGTCCTGATCATCTCACCAATGTCCAGTCAGAGTCCATCTCCAGACGCTTGAAGACATGTTTTTTTGGCAGCTCCCTTGGCTTGCTCCTCCTTGTCTTCCACGCTGTCTTCTCCTTGTTACCTTTAGGTAGCAGGAACTCCATGGTACTGGACCCAACCAAGTTCACTTTCTTTTCAGGCCTAACTTTTGCACGGCCTCTCGCAGACACAAGTTAAACTCAGCAAAACAAACTCCAACATGGAGTTTAGATCTGCAAACTCCTTAACTGCATTCAGCACACATGCTGCCAGCCTGGGTCAGCCAAGGGTTGCAGGCCCTCGGTGGCCACATGGCCAAGCTCACATGGCTCACATCTTTACAAGATGGCCAATTCCCATCTCTCCTCCACTGAACCTCTCTCTCTATCCAGTCTCCATATTCGAATCCCAATCCTAAAATCCCTCTCTTTGTTTGCACACCCTTTATATACCCTGATTTCCCGCTTCCAGGAAACCTGTTTCACCTTGACCATTTCACTTCTTTCTCTTCCTGCATCTCCCTGAAGGGAAATTCCAGCTAAGGTCATTCTCCCATTTTAGCATACCTGTCCTTAAAATCTACAATCTTAAACAGGAAACAATGGGGGGGGGGGAGCATACCCTATCAGTTCCAGGAAGGCGGGAAATCAGGATATATAAAGGGTGTGGCGACAAAGAGAGAGAATTCCGATATGGAGGTGAGATGGAGAGATTCATGGAGGAGAGTGATTTGGTTTCAGCTATTTTGTAAGATGGAGATGTGAACCATGTGAGCTTGGCCATGTGGCCACCAGGGCCCTGCAACCCTTGGCTGACCTGGGCTGGCAGCATGTGTGCTAAATGCGGTTAAGAAGTTTGCAGATTTGAACTCCGTGTTGGAGTTTGCTTTGCTGAGTTTAACTTGTGTCTGAAGAGGCTGCCAGGCCTGAAAAGAAAGTGAACTTGGCTAGGTCCGGTACCATGAAGTTCCGGCTACCTGAAGACGACAAGGAGAAGGCAGTGTAGAAGACAAGGAGGAGCACACCAAAGAAAGATGTCTTCAAACACGTGGAGAGGAACTCTGACTGATTGACATTGGTGAGATGATCAGGACTGAGAGACTGAGGATTTTTGGGCAATCTGGGGAAAGGACTTTGGATAATGCTGAGAAAGGTTTTGGACAATGTTAAAGTAATCTGAGTCTTACATGTTTCTTTTGTAGTAATTAGAAATAGGTGCATCTAGTATAGAGGTTAAAGGCAATTGTTAATGGTAACTGTTTTGAGCCTGCTTCCTAGAGAGAAGTAGGCATAGATGTGTCCTGTCAAAGTTAAAGGTAAATTGCTATTGACCTGCTTGTAGCCTGCTTCGCTGAGAGAAGCAGGCAAATAGGTGTGGCTACTTAAAGGTTAAAGGTAATTAAATGGCCTGTTTATAGCCTGCTTAGGAGAGAGAAGCAGGCCTGTATGTGTTTCATGTTAAGTTAAAAAGTCCCTTCGTGGTTGCCCTGTTTCAGTTCCATTTTCTGCTATACCTGGCACAGTAGGTAATCAATTTTTGGTTAAAAAGGAGAAAGAGAAAGGAAACCGCTCACCTTTCTCACCCATCAAATTAGCAAAGATCAAAATTAGTATTGTGCTGATACAAGCAAAATCAGTTTCTAGGTTCTAAGGCTGGTAATTTGGCATTAACAAAAGTACAGATGTACAAGAGTACTCTGAACTCTAGTAACTATTTCTAGGAATATATGCTATAGGTATAGCCTCACATAAGATGGTTGTTCACAGTAATTTATTGCAACAGCGTTTGAGAACGAAACGATTGGAAATACCTATAAAATGTGACACATAAATAATACTATGCAGTTGTTTTTAAAAGAACAAGATCGAGGAAGCCCTTCATATAATATCTCCAAAGTCAATTGCTAGGAAGAAAAAAAAGAAAGAATGTGTGGAAATGCTACTATTTGTATGAGGGCGGCGGGAAGGCGGGAATTAAAGCTACTGCCTGAGCAATCTACGGAATACCCTGAAAATATCAAAACTGTGTTGGGGGGCATTTATTCTTTTTTAATATAGAACCATGTAGATCCATTACTTATATGTTATTTAATAATTAAACCGAAAACATGAGAGGGAAGAAAAAGGTTTTCTTTAAAGCGCAAACACAAGACTGAGGCCGCCGCAACGGATCAAGTTCGTGGGAACCGGAAGTCGCAAGGGTTAGAGGCGAGCGTCCTAGAGCGGCCCGGAAGACCCCCGGTGGCGCGCGCGCCGGTTGGCCGGCTGGAGTCCGGCCTCGGTTCTGGGCCGCTTGAGCCGCGCCGATTCCGAGTGACTGTCTTCCGCTGCCTGGCCAGGCGGGGTGGGCTTCGTCGCTGTCGGCAGCTCCCCGCTCCGCACGCCCCAGCGCCGCGGGCTGCCTGCCTCCCTCAGCTGTCGACTGAGCTAGAAGAGGATTTGGGTCGGCCTTCCAGGAGACAATCGGGTGAAAGGGGGATGCTGCTCTCTGCCAGGGCCTCCTGGGTTGGCGCACATCCACCACAACTATAGAATCCTAGGGAACCCTTTCGTCTCGGGGTGTGAAGTTAAACATCTGACAAAGCCATCAACACTTGGCGTCTATTTAATGCTTACTTAATTGCCAAGCTAGGGACTGCGTACGTTTATTTGATCTACACATCAACTTAGGAACAGAATTTTGCAAATTTGCATCAATAGCTCTATATAAGTAACTTGCTCTTTATAACATTTGAGCCTAAATTCAAATCCATGATCCTGCCTCAAAGCCCTGTTTTTCAGTCTCCTACGAGAATATTTTCCTACACTGTTCTAATTGTTGTTTGCCTTCATTGAACTTCACTTCAATGTGTGTTCTAGCTGCCTTGGTCTTTTCTGTATGGTACCAACTCTTTCTCTGAGAGAAGACTAAGATTTTCCTTGACTCAGTCCCAGATAGCTGATTAACCACCAGAAAACAACCAGAATGGCCACAGACTTGGAACCTGAACAAAAAGGACTTTTGATAGTAAACGCAGAAGAACTTTACTCCAACTCTATATCACAAACGCACAGGCCTCTCAGGAGGGAACTATTCCGACAGCACTTCAGAAAACTCTGCTATCAGGATGCGCCAGGGCCTCGGGAAGCGCTCCCCGGCTCTGGGAGCTCTGTCGCCAGTGGCTAAGGCCAGACTGCCACACCAAGGAGCAGATTTTAGATCTACTGGTGCTGGAACAGTTCCTGAGCATTCTTCCTAGGGAGCTGCAAGCGTGGGTGCAGGCGCACCATCCTGAGACAGGCGAGGAGGCAGTGATTGTACTGGAGGACCTGGAGCAAGAGCTTGATGAACCCCGAAAACAGGTGGGAGGGGGTGGCCATTCAGCTATGAAAAGTCAGTTATGTGCACAGAGCCAAAGCAAAAATCATATGAAAGAACACCCAGAGGCCTTTACTGTTATACCAAAGAGCAAGGCTTACAGAGGGACCTCATTGCCAATGTCACATAACTAAGGGGGCCAAAGGTGATGCTATCCTGATTATGCCAGTATGGAAGGAAGGATGAGTTAGAAATTTAGACAGATAGGTCTACGTGAAATAGTTTTCTAACATTCTTAGCTACCTATAATAAGTAAAAGGGCTAATATGTAATAAAATACTCCCTGTCAATAGGAGTATTCAAAGTGGGTTTCAAGTCCATGTCGAGGATATTAAGAACAGCACTGTCTGAGAGAAATAAGGCACATATGTAATTTTCTTGAAGCCACATTTAAAAAATAAAAATTAAAGTAGTTAAAATAGGTAAAAATGAGGGGTTTTACTTTATTTGGTTTCCAAAATTGGGTATTTTTACACTTTAGATAATAGTGCTAGTCACATTTCAAGAACTCGGCATCACATTTTATAGTTAGCTATCATATTGGACAACACAGTTAAATACAAAATGCCTTCATTTGATGGAAGGTAGGCCAGGTGATTTTTTAAAGTATTTCTGAAGACTTTGTGATCCTGAACCTCAGCAGATGACTATTTCACTCCTGTCATGTAGAGGTTAATCTCTGTCTCTTCTTTCTTGGTCATTACTGCTATTTGCAATTGAGTTTGTCTTCTGTAATGAGTCCCCATTCTGTGGCAGATGCTTCTTTGGGTCTTTTTAGTTCTTCAGTTTAGCCAATCATACCTAAATGTTCCCAGTTTCCAGACAATTCAGAGAGCCAGGACACACTCTTGGACAAGATGACCCCCATAGGAAGACATGAGTCACTGACAGTCCAGCTTCACCCCAAGTGGGAGCAGGCACCTGGAGCACCCCGAAAGAACAGTAAGGAGCCAGAGTTCTGAATACCTGAAGGAAAAGCTGATTACAGAGGAGCTTTCTGTCACCTCTTTCCAAGTTTTCCTGCTTGTTCACCATCTCACTGTAGATTTACCCCCTTCTCCCCCTTTCCTATGCTTACCCCATCATGGAATTGTATTTTAGTTTCTCATTAAACTGAAAAGCTGCTCTTTGTCCCAAAGGATACAGATGGGATTTAAATACCTTGTACTTCTCTCTGTCATTATCTGATGATTCTAGTTAGAAATTCTGTTTCCAAAGTTCAAGATCTAGGTATTGATGTGGTTAATTTCTGACATGGCCTCTCTTTGGTTTGCAGGCCTTCTGAGCTTTCACATGGCCTTTCTCTGTGTATGTGAACTCCTGATCATAGGGAAGAAGACAAGATTTGGTAGTAAAGAGACATGGTGATGACAGTGAGGCATGGACCTCATGGTACTTACCTGGGCCAGAGCCAGTGTTTTCCGTACCCAGCCCAGGCACTCAGATGTCCTTATCACTTTTTATTGCTGCAAGTTACCTTATGCCAAGTGAACCACTGAAAACGATCTGTATTTTAACTATCATTACACAGTTGGGATTCCTATGTCCGCTGACATGGTAATTTTGGCACAATCAAATCCTCAGAAGTTATTTTCTTTGTAGAATTCAACTCCACAAATGTATGATGTGCCAAGTTCTGTGCTAGCAAAGCTTGGGGCTTGAGAACATGATGATCAGGGCTAGGACACATCCAGTTTGGGACACTATGGAAGACTTCCTGGAGGAGACAGCATTTAAGATCCCAACTGCTAGGCCAGTAGTTCTCAAGTGTGATACCTGCACCAGCAGTATCTGTCCCACCAGGTAATTTGTTAAACATGCAAATTTTAGCAAGAAAAAATAAAACAAAAAAAAAAAAATGCAAAATCTTGCTATGCTAGCCTTACCAACCTGGGGGTGAGAAGCACAGAAATCTTTGTGTTAATAAGCCATCCAGGTGATTCTAAAATGCACAATAAAATTTTGAGACTCACCGAGCTAGAATTCAGACAAGAAATGATAGCAAGGACATCAGTTTCAGAAGAAAAGATTTAACTCAGTACAGTGCACCAGATCATTTCCTGACTTTCTCCATTCATCCAGACCTGTTTACCTCTCACTGTAGTCATTCTTCACACCCTTCCTTCCTTTGAGGCTCCTGCTCACTGCATTCCTCTTATCCCTGAGCCCATTATCCTCCAGTCACTTCTCCTTGATTTTATTCCCATTTTTTTTCCACCTAAGTTTTAGGCCCCTTCATGTTTCTTCCAAATGTTTACCTCCCTCCTCACATCCTTTCTCTGATCTTCCCATCTGTTCCCCTTCATTTCCCTTGGCTTATCTGTAGTCTCCAATTGCCACTGACCCCTTTGCCTTTGACCAGAATTGCCAAGTGCTGATACATATTTTTATCTTTTCTTAATCTATTTCCAAATAACAATCTTCCTGAAATTTCCTTATTTCTCCCTTACATTGTCAGTATGTGTTGATAGTGGTAAATATTTAATTTATGTCATAATATGACATAATATGACATAAATAATTAATTTATGTCACTTTTTAATAACACTGTATAACACTAGCATATTTTCTTCTATGGTTGTTTGCTTCTTAAACTAGAGTAGGATCTGTTTGTACAAGTTTTTGTTTGTGGCAGGTGATAAGATCAGGACTAAGAATGAGGCATCGACATCATTCCAGAAGGCAGATATTTCCAAAGACATGGAATTCCTTGGGAATGTCAACGAAAGGCTCAACAGAGATATTCCTCAGCTTCCTGAATCCAAAGATCCTCCTGAAAGTGGGATCAGAATAGAGAGGCAACAGAGGGAAAGACGATGCTATAAATGTGATAACTGTGGAAAAAGTTTCAGTCACAGCTCAGACCTTAGTAAACACAAAAGAACTCACACTGGAGAGAAGCCCTATAAATGTGATGAATGTGGAAAAGCCTTCATTCAATGCTCACATCTCATTGGACATCATAGAGTACACAATGGAGTGAAACCCTATAAATGTAAAGAATGTGGGAAAGATTTTAGTGGGCGCACAGGCCTTATCCAGCATCATAGAATCCACACAGGTGAAAAACCCTTTGAATGTGATGAGTGTGGGAGGCCCTTCCGTGTAAGTTCAGCCCTGATTAGACATCAAAGAATTCATATAGCAAATAAGCTCTACTAATAAGGAGAAAGTAGCAGGAGTTCTTAACACTGAGGTCTAATAATTATCAGAGAATTTACCTTAGAGAACAATGAGTGTTCTGATTTAGGCAAAGCTTTAATCAGTAAAATGACTGAATCAAAGAACGTGAGTAAAATTTCCTTTTATTTCTAAGCTAGTTTAGTTTCTTAGGAGGAATCAGGAATTATTTTTAGAAACCCTTGTCCACTGACAACACTGCTTACTTGCAACCCAAGGTAACTCTTTCCTGGGAGGAGTGAATTCTGCATCCAGATTCTGGCTCCTTTTTACTAGACAATCCAGATTAAGACTTTCAGGAAGGGACATTCTAATTGTTTTCTGCCTTCATGTCCTCGTCTGTAAAATGCAGATGATATAATAGAGACCCACCAAGTATGCAGTACTAAAATAGCTGAAAACTGTTTTGACATTAAGAACTAAATCATTGCTGTTCAAGCCAGGCATGGTGGCTTGTGCCTGTAAGCTTCAGCCTATGAAGCAGCTGGGGCTAGAGATCGCTGTTCGAGTTCCGCTTGGGGCATCACAGCAAGACCTAGTCCCAAAAAATAGCTGGGCATGGTAGCGTGTGCCTGTAATCCCAGCTACCTGGGAAGCTGAGGCTGGGGATTGCTTGAGTCCATGGTACCCCAAGCAACGTGAGCCTGCGGTTCCAAGGGCAAAAACAGTGAGAACTAGTCTCAAAAAAAAAGAAAAAAAAAAAAAAACCATTGCTATTCATCTTCCATCATTACTGATATAATAACCTAAATATCTTTTTTAATCTTAAAATAGGGGAATAATCATTTTATGGAATGCTTTTCTTTGCCAGTGTCAAGGGGAAAGAATCCAAAAAGACAGGCTAAGGAAAATATTAGCGTGGAAAGAAGTAAGGGATCATTAGAAGCTGCTGAGAAGGGGGATAATAAAGTGTATTAAGGACTATAACTGGGTAAATCTCCTCTGAGTCTCAAGTCACTGTGCATGAATTCAGATGGTAGAGACTGGTCTATGACTGCATTATCAGTGTGGCTGCGGGCATCTACATGTGGTTGTATAAATTTACATTTATACCAACTGAAATGCAGTGAAAATTTCAGTTCCTTCAATACATTGGCCACATTTCAAGTGCTTAGAAGCCACATGTGGCTAGTAGCTGTGTAATGGAAGAACAATCATAGGCTATTTTTATCACTACAGACAAATTCTAAAGAACACTGCTGTCTAAACTGATCATTGTTCAGCTTTTATATTTCCATTTACTTTGAATGTTTTTACATCAGTTGATCTAAATGTTTCATACTCATATATTTCATACATTCCTCATGACATTATCTGAGGAATATTTCAAACATCTGAAACAGTTTAATGGTCACAGAGAGAAAAAAATACTAAATTTGTTATTAGAAACATCTAAAATAGTCAAGTGCTTAGTAAATGATACCTTCCTTCCCTTACCCCCATATTCAGTCTTTCTGAGAAACACTGTCCTGGGCAACAGCTGTGTAGTCTTTAAAGGGAACTCATGTTTCTAATCTGATGCTCCTCTGCATTTAGAACAGCTTCTGCAATGAGAAGAAAGATGATGATCCTACCACCAGATTAGTTTTCCCATGAGAGACTGATTTCCCTCTGTCATTCTCTGGATAATAGAACACTACTCAGGAAGTGGTTCTGAATCCCTATGACACCCAAGAAGTGTTAGACCTTACAAAGCTATAAAAGCTTAAAAAGCTTAGAAACCCTCAAAGGCTGAATAAAGTGTAGTCTGCAGCACTGAGACCATGCTACCTTTGTTGGGTTTGTTGTTGATGTCTAATTACCACCAAAGAGTCTACCATCTAATGTTGACCAGAGAAGAAGGGGAGGGGGTGCAATAAAGAGTCAGGAGAGACAGAAAGATATGGGCCCAGAGTCAGCCTGCAGCAATGCAGACAAGAGAACATACTCCAGTGGGACCCCAGCCTATGCAGGAATAAGGCAAAGGAAGCAGGTTAAAGGAGACCCAAGTAGCTTCTGGTACTATAAAGAAGTGTGAAATGTCCTACGAAGTCTTTAGAATCCCACAGAAAAAAGTTGATGAGACTGTAAGCACTTGGAAAGAAGAACTCTTAAGTTCAATCAGAGTCCCAGTGATCAGATGAGATACAGTGATGTCACAGGTTAGTTATGTCAAAACCACTGGTTCCAGCAAAGGACCATCCTGGAATGACAGCACCTGCTCTCAGAACCATGTCTGTTCTTCCTGTGTTCCTGGAGGGATTCTTTTTTTTGAGGGGGATTGAGGGGTGGAAAGGGAGTTTCATGAATAGGACAGATGGTGATAGTAAAAGGCAGTTCTCCGACAAAGATGGGCTTGATAGTGATTCTGAATGAGAAGCCAGCACCTGTGAAGGAGTAAATAAATGAGTAATAAATGATTACTGGTAGAGTAGATGGTGTTGGGCACTAGTAAAGGTGGGGAAGGGGAGGGTGCAAGATAGAGGAAAAAAGAATGTAAGGAAACAGTAGAAAAGATCCAGACTTTTAGGAAAGAAACAAAGATAAAATAAGGAGTGGTGATGAGATGTGTGACCCAGTGTGGGTTCCATCATATCTGAAGTCTTAAGATACAAGCCACATGAGGGGGAACAGATCAGCAGTACTCTCTCTGAGATGTGCACAGCATATAGCATTGGAAATCTTTATTGAATTCTCAGCCTGAGTATGCAATTATTTCTTTATAATCTAGTCAAAAACTCAACTGTGAAAGTACACTAGAAACTTCAAACGCTTCAAAACCACCTGGTCTCCCTCAGTAAGATCATGAGTTAGACTGAGATTCTGAAGAAATAGCTAACTCACACTGCCTTCCTTATATACTCTAGAGCAAGGGTCTCAATATTGGTTCTGTTGACATTTTTGGTCAACTCCTTGCTGTGGGTACTAGCCTCAGCATTGTAAGATATTTAGCAGTACTTCTACCCACTGGATGCCATTACTAGCACCACCCCACTTTTGACAGTTTTCTTAAAGGGATAATGATCACCCCCAGTTAAGAACCACTCTCTACAGGAAAATAATCCAATTTCCATAATGGTTCCACCACATATAGTAAGATTCTACTGAGCTCTATAGACTATAATCAGCACTGCTAGACTCTTCTATCCTACAAAATGATTCCCAGGGTCACTGAAGTCTACACAGCAATGCTACAGTCTAATTTAGAAAGTCAGGCCTCACTGTTGTGGCCCAGTGGCACCTGACCTCATGTGATCCGCATAAGACCTTACATTGCATTTTGTTAGATTTTCCTCTTCCCCCTGCGCCATACTTCTATTGTCACCATCTCCTTTGCTGCCTAACACTACATTCTTACTCTACACCAGCACTATCCAATACAGCAGCCACTAAGTACAGGTGGCAACTAAGTATTTGAAATGTGGCTATGAAACTGAGAAATTTATTTTTAAGAGACTAGGTCTTGCTATGTTGCCCGGGTTAATCTCAAATCCGCAGACTCAAGTGATTCCTAACCTCAGCCTCCCAAGTAGCTGGGATTACAGGCACACACCACTGCGCTTGGCTTAACATTTTTAATTAAAAATTAAACCTGAGGGCCAGGCACAGTGGCGTATGCTGTAAACGGCAGCCTAGGAACCCGCAGTGGAGACTAGGGGTCACAGTTCAAGTCCTGCTAGGGGCAATGTAGTGAGACCTATTTCCAAAAAAATAGCTGGGCATGGTAGCACATGCCTGTAATCCCAGCACCTGGGAAGTTGAGGCTGGGGATTGCTTGAGTCCATGGTATCCTGAGCAACATGAGCCTGTGGTTCCACGTGCAAAAACAGCGAGACCTAGTCTCAAAAAAAAAAATTAAATTAAAATTAAACCTGGCAGTTCAGTTGCTGGAAAACCCTTAAGTATATATGGAGTATGGAAATCACACACCTCCTCCCATGCACACCTTTTTTTTTTTACATGAAGAATACAATGTATTTACAAAAACCTGACACATACAGAATTATTGACCATTTTTTAAAAATCTGGACCATGATTAACATCTTCAATGGGAAAGCATGAAGCCATTCCAGGTACTATGCAACATTAACATGAAGAATTGTGTTTCCAACTGCTAGTTCTGCCACAGTACTATCCCTATTGCTGAAAATAAGTACCCTCCATTTCTAATCCATGGGGAGTGAAATAAGTTATCAGTTCATAAAGGGCAAAGGCTTTTCCTTTGCATATTTTCCTCCCCATTTGTTCCATGCCTTTTAGTACTGCAGACCCACCACTGACTAAATCTCTTCAACTTGGATTACATCTTCCTTCACAGGCACTCTGTCCAAACTGTAGTCAAAAGCATTTTCACACTCCATGGTCCAGCAGTGTTCTTGCCTGCGCTGCCGTGTCAAGAGGAGGCAGCATTCCCCCGAACTCAAAAAGCAGGATCTCAGGATGAATTAGTTGGTGAAGACAGTGCAGCTTGCTGCTACACAAAAATAATGGATTACTGGTTATTATAAAATGATGAATTCAGGAACAGCCACACAGAAGAGATGCATGGGGCAAGGTATGAGGAAAGAAGGGCAAGGTGTTTCCATGCCCTAAGTTTGCCAGTCCCCAATCATATGTTCACCAGCCCAGAAACTCTGTTTTCCATCTAAGTTTTATGTAATATTATTTAATACAGATCAAGTATTTTCAATGAAAATTTATTATATGAATTGAGGTGTATGCTAAAACACTGGCTTTCAGAACATGTGAAAAAAGCAAATATATTATTTTTATATTGAGTAGATATTAAAATATTTTGGATACAGGTTTAAAAAATATATAGTACTAAAATTAATTTCACCTGTCTTTTCATTGTTTTAATATGACTACTTAAAATTAAAAAATTTAAGTTAAAAAACTTAAAATCATAGGTGGATTACACTGTATTCCCACTTCTTGAACAGCATTAAGATCTTTTCACGGCATAGTAGGCCCTGTTCTGTGTTCCAAGTCAGTTCAATTTTATTACGCTCACTTCTATAATATCAAGGACCTTTTAACTGTTTTTTATTCATTCATCAAGCATCTATTGATTACATGCTATATGTCAAGCCTCAAATTGAAGTGGGGATAAACAGGGAAGAAAATAAATAAGATACCTGTTCTTATAAAACTACCTAAGACTTATAAGTAAAGGGAGACAGACAAATATCACATAGGAGTAAATGTTATGTAGACTACAAACAATGAAGGAATTGAAATGAAACAGTGACTGAAGACTACTATAGTCTTCTGGGAGCTGAAACTCTATATAATCCAAACTTGGATTGTGCTACAGATGACCTTCCAGGCACGGTAACAGCTAATGCAGTCTCTCCAAGTAGGAATGGCATGTGTTACAGGAACTGAAAGGAGAATACAATATCGATGAGCTGAGTCAGTTCATAACAGGCCATTCATGGGAAGGCGGGATCCCCTCTGACTTTTAAATTCTTCTGGTCCCTTACGAGGCAAGAGTGAAAAAAGAAAAGGAAACCAGTAGACAGGCTACTGCAATTAGTAATCCAGATGAAGTGGCAGAATGGACCACAGGTTTAAGATGGACACAAAGAAAAAACAGCTTCAAGGTACATACGAGGTATTTTAGAGATAAAGCAATTCTCTCAGTTTTCACACAAAAAGATGTTTATTATCTTAAACATACGAAACTGCCATTTTTGTGAATCAAAATCAGTCAAATATCAGCAATTTTAAGTGATTTAACATAGCAGAATAAAATGAAAACAAGAATTTAGAGAAAAGTGGAACAGGAGAAGAGACTTGGAAATTGTGTGGCCTAAATTGTGAACCTTATTCATCTGTTAAAACAAAAATCTGTATTTTTTCCCTTAAAACTCTGCAGAAGGCACCTTTGTTAAACTTTTTTAAAGGGAAACTGCTACCAAACCCGATGTAACTCAGAACACAGCAACAATGGCCCATCTCTGTGCAAACATACATCTCATGGATAGCATGCGTCCTAAACTGATAAAATCGGGTTATCAGTGAAAAGCAGCCGAGCACAAAAAGCAGGGCGCCTGAGGATGAGGGTTCCTCGACAATGTGAGCTATGTTATATGATCTTCGCTAATTCACTTATTCTGTGTGCCTCAGGTTCCCCGTCGATAAAACCGTGATTTAAAAGCATCTACTCCAACGTAAGAAATAAGTGACCAAATAGAAAGGGGTTAGAAGAGTGTCTGATGTTACAGAGTATATAAGCATAACCATTAGAGCTGTCGGGTCTTTCGGCTAGCACGACAGTCAGCATTTTCTTTCTCTTGGAGCTGTTTAAATCCGGTCTTTTAAAGCTGGTATTTGACTTTCATTCATTCTCTGGGTGGTGCTGGTCGTGTGCGCTTTTAATTAATTAATTCCCGCGATGTTAACAGTCGGCATCCTTCTGCCCTGCTCCCTGACACCTGGACCCCAGTCCGCATGGTCCCGCCCGTCCACGGCTGGACAACTACAACGCCCTCACCTTCTCTCCGACTCACCCGCCGGCCCTTCTCTCCCGGCGGCTCCCAGCTCTGGCGCCAGACGCAGCTCCGACCGCCGTTCACCCGCCACTCATCCCTCCCCGCCCGTGACGCCAAGAACCGTTAAGCGCCGGAAATGGCCGGGAGTCGCGAGAGCGCAAATGAAAGGGGGCCGGCCTTTTCCGAGTCCAGAATCACTCGCGTTCCCCTTGGGAGAGAGGTCCGGAGGAGGAAGAGAGTCATGTTTAGAGGAGTTCCGAGTACGTACTGATCCGCACTGATTGGCGGGGACGTTCTCGAAAAGCCCTCCAACCGACGACTCCCCCGAGTACCCTGGGAGTGACCTCGGGGACTGGCCTCCCCGCGCCGTGACGCTTCGAAGCGGACCCCGCCGTTGGCACCCCGCTCCCTACAGCTCAAGTCGCGGCACCCCGAGCCGGAGTAACGCGCAGCTTCCCTGCCTATGGATGCTGGAGCCGTCGGAAGGAGCCGCGGCCTCGGGAGAGACCCTAGGTGACCACGTACGCCGCCCACAGAGTCTCCCGGGAGCGGAGCACCAGAAACGGGTGCCGCGGAGCATCCGCTGTTCTCCCCGTCGTCTCCCGGTCGCCGACCTTAACCTGCCAGTGCTCTGCCAGGACCCTGGTCACCAGTGGCGTCGGTTCAAATTTGTCTGGTCCTTGAAGTAAAAGGGGGCCCGGGATGAAATGGATGGAGAGTACTGGCCCTTGCGTTCAAAGTCTGGCTCCAGCGCTATTTTGCACCGAAAGCAATTTTTTTAAACCTCTCTAAGCTCCGGTTCTTCAATTGTGTAAACCAGGATAATAGTGAAATCGGATCTCAAAAGAGGAGGGGGGTGTGGACCAAAAAGCCCTCCAACCGACAAGTTCCCACACACACACACACACCCACACCCCCACCTCCCCACCCCCGTCTGTTTCACCCGCGCCTAGCAGTTGCCACTCAAAATGCAGTTTAACAACAAGGTTTATTAACAAGGGAGCTCAACAGGGAGAACAAAACCCAATTTCAAAAAGTGGCGGCACAACTGAGAATTCAGAACAAATCCTTACTTGGAAAAGGTGCTGAAGTAACAAAAAACGTGGAACCAAAACAAAGCAAACAAAAAAGATTTCCTACAATCTCCAAACTGAAATCCTATTTAGTATGAAAATTTTAAATTTTAACAAACAGCTATTACAGACAACGGGTTGTTGCCGGAACTTTGGGTATTAAAAGTAGGATCTCCTACTAAAATTCCAGCCATAGAGTCAGCGTTGAAAAAGTTAATCTGCAAAGCAAGTTTTGGAAGAGATTGCGGTTCATTAAGGAATGAAAATTTATAGTCAAAAATAATTTATATTCAATTACATTCTTTTCTGAGTAGCAGTAGGATGCATAAAGGATCTCAGAAGTTATGAGCACTAATAAGGCAGCTCTACTCCCCGGACGGGCTGCAAGTGCCTAAGCAGGTTATTTGTTTTAGCACACCTGTCCCTCTCAAGGGTAACTCTTCCTGCCCGCCTGCGCGAGCACATTTTCTCCTTTTTTAAAATAATGAACCTACCATTAGGATATTAAAAAACAAGTATGAACTATGAATAGGAATTCCTCTGTAAGGTGGCAGTCTGCAGGAGGACCGGGAATATAGTTACACGAAGTAACTAACGCACAGGGTTATCTAAGCCCACCGAAAACGAGTCCAAAAATTCGCTCCTCACACATCCTTCCAGGGCGGCGCCCTCCTCCACGCCTTCCCAACGTCCACCAGCTCTCAGTCCGGGTCTCCGCGGGCGCGGGTTAGGGGACCGTTACCCCCCGGCGATCGCACGGGGCGGGTCGCGCGCGAAACACAGGTGACGCGAAGCCCAGTACCTCGCGAACCGACCTCCGCACTCAGCAACCAGCAGCCCTTGACTCAGCGTTCAGCGGGCGGGGGGCGTGGCGCCGGGGTCCCTGCCGCCGGCCGACCATAGAGCTCCCAGACCTCCACGATTCCTAGAGCGCTCCCGGAAGTGCCTTTGGGGCAAGATGCTAGGTGACCGGGTTGTACCTCTGCGGCTTTGGAACTTGGGGGTTGGAGGGACCTGTTCTGATCGCTGCGCTCCGCTCTCTTCGCCGGCCCTTCTGCTCGGCCCACGCTTGGGAGCCTCCTCCCCAACCCGTGCGGCCCGCGGGACTCGCGGTGAGTACGCCTCGGGCCCTGGCGGGAGAACGAGCGCTTTGTGGCCGGAGCAGGCCTCGGCTGAGGAAAGGCCTGAGGGGTCGCGAAGAGGGGCCAGGCCGAGGTCGGCGCCCCGGAGTAATTCGCGCATCCCGGGCCGGCTACGGTTGTGGGTGCTGGCGGAGTGCGCCTCCCTAAACTTTTCCTTTCGTGGGGTTGGCTCCCTCCATTGTTAATCGATTTGATATTCGCAATCGATCTTATTTGTCTTTTTTGTTATTTTGCCAGTATTTCTTAAACTGCAGTTTTTAAAAAAAAATCACAGTTACGTGGAGCTGATGTATTTGTTTCAGGAATTACAAGATCAGCTCTCTACAACTGTGTGTTTTACACTTCGCCTACCACCCCAAAACACAAAAAAACCCAAAACCCCACTAACCCGCCGCCACTCTCTCCAGGGACCCCCCCCATTCTCTCCTGGTAATCTTAAGAGTCCCCACGTTAACTTATAACTAACCATATCCACTATCTGAGTTGTTTTCATTTAGCGATTTTGCATTTCCATCATGATAAAATGAGCACTTTAAAAATATATTATATTTGCAAACTCACATCCATGGAAACCTACTTTTGCTGTTAAGTATTCTGCTTTTCTTAGCGTATTCAGAAATTGGTGGTGTATTAACTGGATAATCCTACAAAAGAAACATCTTTAACAACTTCAGGGCAATCTAGACTTCACTCTTGTTCAAAATGTGTGCTTCGTTTATTAAAGCTAAGTGAGGTGAAAGCCTTGCAGCTCCTTAAAAGGGCCCTATATCCCAAACTTGGGTCAGTCAAGTAATTTTTGTCAGGTATCATTCATATTGCCCCATCACTTCTGAAAGCAGCATATATTTCTAATGTTCAATTAGTTCAGTTAAGTATATTTACACCTTCGTCATTGTTTTAGTAAAAATATACCAGCTTTGAATTTCTGTTGTGGTTAAGGTGGTTGGTGTTAAGGCATAATTCAGCTTAAGCAATTAGCACAGTTATTTGCTTTACCTACTTTTTCTTGATTTTGAAAACCTGGAAAGTATCTTGTTTTGCTTTATTTTTAGTTCCTAAAAATCCCACATTAGACTTAAACTAAAGGAAAAAACATTCTTCATCTGTTGAAAAAGTAACCGTTAAAAGTGGAGTTAAACATTACTACATTTAGGGTTGAGCTCTAAAGAGAGACTTCTAACTTTCTAAATCAGTGAACTTGAACTTATTCTTTGAGAGTGTTAAGGACAGGGTGAGAGGCATTGCAGGACCCCCAAATTTGCCTGCTCTAAATAGATTATACCATCTGCAACATCAAAACAAAACATACTCTAGTGCATGAGACCTTCAGAAGAACGATTTTCCAGTTAGTGTGCAATAGAGAAGAGAAATAATATAATTAGTTTTCAGTTAAACATCTAAAGTTATTCATTCCCTCCTGGGTAAATGCCCAGCCAAACAGTTGGCCCAAAGCAGGGCCACTGAGACCTGAAAGCTTGCCACAAGTCACAGGCACCTTCTGATGGAGACCCATACGGAAGGGGCAGAAGGGACCAGACAAATCTGGAAAGAACAGAACAAAATCAAGATAAAGGCTGCCACTGTCAACCTCCCCAAGAGTCTCTCACCTGTGCTCTACTTCAGGTATCTATTTTCATGGCCCCCTAGACCCTGGTACAAGTCCAAGGCTCAGGAGAAGGTCCTTCTACACATGTCTCAGCTCTATGTTTCTCCTACAAGTCTTGATCTACTTCCCTTTTCCCTGTCTTCTCTCCTTTCCTTCCTCCTCAGCTCCACCCTTCCTTGGGTGAAGCAGGGAACCTGAAACATCCCCTTGCCCTAGGGATTACCCTATAACAAGAGGAAAGTACATAGTAATTTTGTAGCAGGTTTCTATGTACTAAGTTTATAGACTGTAATTGTTAAAAACTAACTGGAGAGGGAAAAGACTGAAAACTGGAAAATTAGCTAGTGAAAAGTAATCAAGATAGAGAATGGACAAGACTTAACTGATTTGGCATAATATATGAGCAAACCTAATAATTAAATGATTTTGATCAGTTTCCTAACAGAAACCTAATTTAACACTTTATCAAGTATAAAGGCCATCGACATATCCTACAAAGAAATAGAACATTATAATTGAACTTTTTTTTTAACATCTGATTTTGTATTTAATCCTCACTATTCAAAAAATAATGGAAATATTCTGTCCGGTATTGTAAATAGCCCTCTAGTGTTCTTCAGTTCTGTAAGTACAATAAAAGATAACCCTCTACTCATGGGAAAAATACAATTTAGAAATGCAAAACTCCTTTCCAGCTAAAAATACACAATTAGGTAAAGGTGACAAAATAATATACATTTGTGTAACAAGTATAGAGTGGGTGTCTCACTTTCAATTGCAGTCATCAAGAAAGGATTTAAAGGAGAAGGTATTGTATCTTGTCCTTTAAGAATAGGTAGTTTGAAGCCGGACATGGTGGCTCGTGCCTATAAGCTTCAGCCTATGAAGCGGCTGGGGCTAGGGATCGTGTTTCGAGTCCCACCTACAGGCTGGGGCCTGTAGTAAGACCTAGTCCCAAAAAATAGCTGGGCGTAGTGGCATGTGCCTATAATCCCAGCTACCTGGGAAGCTGAGACCAGGGATTGCTTGAGTCTGTGGTACCCCTGGCAACGAGAGCCTGCGGTTCCACGGGCAAAATTAGCGAAACCTAGTCTCAAAAAAAAAAAAAAAAAAGAATAGGTAGTTAGGAGTCTTCTCTAAAAGATCAGAAGGTTAAATGGAGCTGTGTACTATGTGAATGGGGTGGGAAACTCAATATTGTTAGAATGTCTTGTCCCTCAACTGAGCAATAGATTCAACACAAATCTAGTTCAGGATTTTTTGGAAGGCAGGAAGAAGTCAATTCTGAAATCAGTACCAAAAGTCACCAGAACTAGAGAAACCAAGATAATTTTGAAAATGATTAACAATCTTGTAGAACTTTTACTGCTTGATTTCAAGATTTTTAAAAGCCATAATAATCATGACAGTTTTTATTGGTGAAAGGAGAAATGTAGGTCAGTGGAACAGAATAGAGATCCTAGAAATACACCCACACATACAGAGTTGACTGATTTTTTTATAGATACAAAATCAGTTCAGTGAATTAAAGATAACATGTTTACATGTTTTACACTGGTAGTATACCACTTTAATATCTGTAAGTGCAGTGGAGGGAGGTGAGAGGATGATAGAACTAAAGGTAAAACCTAAAACTATAAGCTAGGAGAAAAGACTTTGTGACTTTGGGTAAAACACAGATCTCTTCGATATACCCCTAAAAACACAATGCTTTAGAGGAAACTATAAACTTCCATAAAACGTGTAAATTACTGCAACAACGTGTGTTCTTGAATTATGCTAGTGAAAGATGTAGCCTCAAGGTGGCATCCTATTTAATTTTATATGGCATTCTGGAAAGTGTCTAGTGAGTAGGTCAGTATGTAGACTAGACTTTTGGATTGCTGTTGTTAATCCAGCTTTCTTGGGGATGTAAGGTGTTTTGAAGAGACTTCTACATCTAGTATAAGTTAGCCTTGAAACAGGAGAAAAGAGAGCAGTCACAGAATAATGAATATTAGGTGAAGTATTAGGACAACTCTCAACAATACCTTGCACTAGTTTATAGGGAAATTAATCTTGTAGATATTAATGATTAATCTCGTAGAGAAAGATGGACCAGTTGAGAACTGAAATGTATAGAAATAGTGCAACTGGGGTTCAGCTCTAAGAAGTTATATGAGCAGCACTGTGGCCTGCTGAGGTTAAACACAGAACTTCAGTTAGAACGAAGCCACATAATTTCTTGACTTTGATTTGCCACGGTGTTCGAGATCCCCAAGCAGAGAAAGCAGAAGAGGTATTCTCTGGATGGGGGGTGTCAATAGAAAACTGTAGAAAAATATCCAAAAATTGTGAACTTCCATTCTCAAAAGGCACTGTTAAAAAACGTAAGGAAAATATTTGCAGTCATTTGTCTTATATAGGATTTGTATTCAAAATATGTAAAGAAACCTCAAAACCAGTAAGAAAACATGGCAGAAGGTTATGGATATGGAGGAAGTTACTTCTGGAGAGACTGTTTAGATGACCTTAAAATTCATGTTGTGGGCCGGGCACAGTGGCTCGTGCTTGTAAGCTTCAGCCTACGAAGTGGCCGGGGCTAGGGATCGCGGTTCGAGTCCTGCCTGGGGCCCGTAACGAGACCTAGTTCCAAAAAAAAAAAAATAGCTGGGCGTGGTGGTGCACGCCTGTAATCCCAGCTACCTGGGAAGCTGAGACTGGGGATTGCTTGAGTCTGTGGTACACCAGGCACGAGAGCCTGCGGTTCCATGGGCAAAAATAGCAAAACCTAGTTTCAAAAAAAAAAAAAGAAGAAGAAATTCATGTTGTGTTAGGGAGCTTGTTAAATATCTTAGTGAATTACTGTGACCTTTGACTTAGCACTAATTGCCATTTCTCTTTTCCCAGGAAATACCCTTAGAGAAGAGGCCCTTGGAGGTTCTTCACATCGGTAGGTATTGAAGGTGGTAAGAACAAGCCTCCTCAGCTTTTCTCATCCTAAATGGCTGCTGAGTCAAGGAAGTCTTCCCTGCCAGACCACGCTCCCGAAGAGGACCTTGTGATTGTCAAGGTAGAGGAAGACCATGGTTGGGAGCAGGAATCTAGTGTGCATGAAAACAACCCTCCTGGCCAAGAGCTGTTCCGTCTGCGCTTCAGGAAGCTCTGCTACCAAGAGACACTGGGCCCTAGAGAAGCTCTGATCCAGCTCCGCGCACTGTGCCACCAGTGGCTGAGGCCAGATCTTAACACAAAGGAACAGATCCTGGAACTACTGGTGTTGGAGCAATTCCTGACCATCCTGCCCGAGGAGCTCCAGACTCTGGTTAAGGAACATCAGCTAGAGAATGGAGAGGAGGTGGTGACCCTGCTGGAGGATTTGGAGAGGCAGATCAACATCCTGGGGCAGCCAGTGAGTCAATGTGCCACCATAACTGGCAGTCCTGAGCGCTAGGTGGAAGGACCTTGGTGCCACCATGCAGTAATCAGTGCTGAGTGTCAGGTTCTGGAATATGAGGCTCAAAATGACTAAAGTGGAGTCTGGTTTGGGTTTGTAGAGTTCTTTCTGTGTTTATAAAGGATATACAGTAGTAGGTCCTTACTTAATGTTACTGATAGGTTCCTGGAAACTGACATGAAGTGAATCAGTATATAATAAAACTAGTGCTCAGAGTCATTTTTTTTAACATAGGCTGACTCATTTTTTTTTACCTGATTAACATCATAACAAAATGATGTTATTCAAGGTCCTGCTGTAAATTTGCTTGTAACCCTCATTACATCCCAACATCTGTAGTAGTATACCTGTTTGCCAGATGGGAGGTGATGCATAGGAAGCTTTAATTACTTTTTCAGAAATACCCCAATAATTGAGGTCTGAGACCACAATTGAGGCTTCCTAGTTCCTAGTCAAAACTTTTTTTCTACTGAGAAGTTCCTGTTTTCCGTTCTTTCCCTGCCTTAGGATGTGAAGTGTTCATGATTCATGCAGCAGAGAAAGTATCAGAAATCTTTTTCTACATAGAAGTGTTTCCATTCCATGCTAATTAGCATGTTACTTATTGCCTCTCAGCAGTCAAGGAGAGTCCTCTGCTTCCTGCCCCAAACCTGCATCCCTGTGGAAGTGCTCTTAACTCTCTTCTGTAGTTCACTTCTCAGAGGAATTCCTTGTAATTCGACTGTCTCCTTGTTTCTAGGTCCCGGCTCGAGCACATGGACACAGGGTACTCTGGGAAGAGGTGGTGCGTTCTGGATCTGTCTCTGAACCTCCAGTTACTCAGCTCCAACCTCTGGCAACCCAGCACAAATCGCCAGTGCTCCCAGGCCCACGGGAGAGAGGTGAGGAGTAAGATGTCATCGCTGAGGAAGGGGCAGTTAAGAAAGTTCACTTCTCAAGAACCAAGAACTAGGGTCATTATTCATAGACCTGTCCTAAGAATTGAGTTTAAATGTTTCTCTCAGCTTCAGGAACTGGCTGTTAGTCCCATGGTAACCTCATGGACAAATTAAAGCAGTTTTATTCCATTTAATTCACATAGTGCAACAGTGTATTTAGAGCATAGGTGTTTTAAGGTTTTGCTTATCTCACCCTGCTGCTTTATTTGTAAATGATTCCATATGTATTTTCTCAAACAGGCATTTTCTAATTAGCCAGAATAAATTTGTCATGATTAGGGAATGTTACATATAGAGTACTAATCTAGTCCAGAGTTCATAGGCTGACTTTCCCGATGATCCCATAGTCCAGTCCAGGATCATACTTTCCAGTGAGTTGTCATGTCTTTTCAGTGTCCTTTAATTGAGAATAATTTCTTAGCCTTTCAATCTTTATGTCTTTGAAGCACAAGTGTCAATTATTTTGTAAATTAGGTGTATGGGATGGCTCCACATACTTACGAGTCAGGTTGTGTATATTGGTTGGGAACTTTCCAGAAGGGATGACATGACCTTCTCAGGGATGAAACAGGAATTTGTGCAGTTATCGATGTTATCTTTGATGACTTAGGATTTCTTGCTAGGTTAATTTTGTAAAGTTATTATTTTCCCCTGCTAATTAATCATCATTTCCGTGCAGATATCCCAGTCCTTATCAACTTTTGTTGCTAAAATTCTAGTTTTAGTATTTGATGCTTAACTGAAATCAGTGATTACTAAGATGATTACAAGATGGTGATTTTCTAACTTTCAACTCTTCTACATATATTTGTTTACACTAGTGCAAAGTGTGCCTTTCTCCCTATTTAAAAAAATTTATCAGTGTGGGCTCATGAATTCTCTTCATAAAAATGTAACTGTCCTTATCATTGCTATTTATATTATCTCAGATTTAGCCAGAGGAGGCTCCTTCATTGTGGCTCCTGTGTTCTTCTGACATTTCCCTATCACTGAGAATTTACATTCTTGCGAAACAAGATTTTTCAGTCTCATCTCATAATTGTGTTGTGTTTTGTATTCTTTCACTATGTAGTTTATGATAGTTTGTTGTGTGTAAATAGATTTTGTTTTTTTTTTAATTTTCTTTTTTTTTCTTTTTTTTTTTATTTATATGTAAATTTCACATCTTTGCAATCCCAGGGATTTGCCCCCCCTCCCCTGTAAATAGATTTTGAATATTTCTAAAGAAGAAGCACAGTTTTCAGTTAGGAATATAATTCTTAGAGTTCTAGAACCTGTTGTTCAAGATGCAGTGATCTGTTTTGACTTAGGGAATGCTCTGTCTGGTATCTAGGAAACAAATGCTGGAAGTCATGGTAGACATTTCAGAATGGTAATAACAGCACTAACAGATGAATTGGTTCTCATACTCAATTTGCTAATTGTTCAGGCCTAAAGAAATACTATGCACCAGCACAAGCATAGAATATAGCATAGGTGGTAGGTGGTTGAGAAGAAATTATAAACTGATTCCTGATAGCAAAGCAGTGTACTTTATATTTTCAGCCTGTAATTTCAGGCTGAATAGGGCATCAAAGTGCAGGTATTTTGTGGGACAGCCTTAGGTATGGATCCAGAGCCCAAGACAGAAAGAAGCATTTCATCTGCAGCATCTCTGGCATGTCAATCTGCTGAAGTACTTTGTTTTGGAATGGGTTAGTGCTGACTCCAACACCCATAGGACAGGGCTGTCTCATTCATAGTTCCTTTCTCCTCTCTCAGCCATATCTACTTCTCAGAGTCCTACCCCTTCCCAGAAAAGAAGTCCTGGAGACCAGGAGATGACAGCTACACTTCTCACAGCAGGGTTCCAGGTGAGTTGTGCTCTCACAAAAATCTCCTTGTTTTGTTTAGCAGCATTGGTGGCATCTGCCCCAGGTCTCATCTGTCTGTAGCCCTAGTCTCCTAAGTCCCCTAAGAACTTACCCATAGATTCTTCCACATAGAAACAGATTGAACCTTAATTTTCCCCCAGTACTTGTGGTGCATTCCCTCTTCCCAGCTACTCAGATCCCTTTATACAATACGTTTCTACCTCTTGAGCCTCTTCAACCTTGATGAATCTCTCCGACACTGAGTTTGAACAGTCCCAATCCCCAAATGAAGGTCTTATTTTGTTTCAGACTTTGGAGAAGATAGAAGACATGGCTGTGTCCCTAATTCGAGAGGAGTGGCTTCTTGATCCATCACAGAAAGAGCTGAATAGAGACAACCGGCCAGAAAATTACAGAAACATGTTCTCCCTGGGTAAGGACAGCTCTGGTTGTTATTATCATTTGAGGTTTTTGGTTTGTTTTTCATGTGTATAGCAGCTGAGTTTTCTGAATGACATCATTTAAGACTTAACATGGAATGTATTTTTTAATCTGGGTACCTCACAGTTTGTAACAAGATATTAGTTTGTTTGCCAGTTGGAAATAGAAATATTTCTAGTGTTCTAGTTCCCACATTTTCTCTGCTTTGGGTTCCCATAAGAACTTTACATCATGTCTTCATAAAAGCCTATTATCCCACCCCGTTCATGATTATTTGGTGCCATTGCCTATTTCTGTCCCACTTAGATCTTTTCCTAGTTCCAGATTCCTTCCGTACCCAACTTCCACTTCTCCTCAGTTGATCCTTTACTTACATTAAACCCCCCCCCCCTTTTAGCAACCTTTTTGGTACTTCTTCCCAACTTAATCTGGGGTTTGACCTTGTTCATATTTCCCTGTATTATGAGCAGAGGGAAGCTTTCCACTACTTGTAGCAATACACCTGTATTTTCCTTTCCCCTTTCTTTCTTTCTTCTAGCACAGAGAATAGGAAGTGACATTGACCTGAGGTTTGATTATTACCTTTTTATTTCAGGTGGCGAGACCAGGAATGAGAACAGGGAAATAACTTCGAAACAGGTAATATCTGCTGGAATCCAACCACATGGAGAGACAGCTGCCAAATGCAACGGGGATGTTATCGGGGGTATTGAGCACGGAGAAGCCCGAGACCTACTGGGCAGATTAGAGAGGCAGCGGGGAAATGCCACCCAAGAGAGACGACATAAATGTGATGAATGTGGGAAGAGCTTTGCTCAGAGTTCAGGCCTTGTTCGCCACTGGAGAATCCACACTGGGGAGAAACCCTATCAATGTAATGTGTGTGGTAAAGCCTTCAGTTACAGGTCAGCTCTTCTTTCCCATCAGGATATTCACAACAAAGTAAAACGCTATCACTGTAAGGAGTGTGGGAAAGCCTTCAGTCAAAACACAGGCCTGATCCTGCACCAGAGAATCCATACTGGGGAGAAGCCATATCAGTGCAATCAGTGTGGGAAGGCTTTCAGTCAGAGTGCGGGCCTGATTCTACACCAGAGAATTCACAGTGGGGAGAGACCTTATGAATGTAATGAGTGTGGGAAAGCTTTCAGTCATAGCTCACACCTCATTGGACATCAGAGAATCCACACTGGGGAGAAACCCTATGAGTGTGATGAGTGTGGGAAAACCTTCAGGCGGAGCTCACATCTTATTGGTCATCAGAGAAGCCACACGGGGGAGAAGCCCTACAAATGCAATGAGTGTGGGAGGGCCTTCAGTCAGAAGTCAGGCCTTATTGAACATCAGAGAATCCACACTGGAGAAAGACCCTACAAATGTAAAGAATGTGGGAAAGCTTTCAATGGAAACACTGGCCTCATTCAGCATCTAAGAATTCACACAGGGGAGAAACCCTATCAATGTAATGAGTGTGGGAAAGCCTTTATTCAGAGGTCAAGTCTCATTCGCCATCAGAGAATCCATAGTGGAGAAAAATCTGAATCCATAGGAGTTTAGAAGAAAACTTTGATCATAATTTGGGTACTATTTAACATCAGAAAAACCATAAGCTGGTGAGAGGTCTTTCAGTTTAGTCAAAAGGACAGAAGGTTCGTCATCTGTGACCATATGTAGTGTCAGACTTGACTGGTCGCAAAGTTAGAGTAGCTCTTCAATAGTTGGGGCCCAGTGCCTTGATGTAGGTTGATGAGTTTACTTGAGAATTGTCTGATGGTATGGAGCTCCAGATGGCCTACTATATCCTTTAGAGACTTCAGATAGCATTAGGGCAGTTTGCTTGTTGTGACTCAAGGCACTAAACTTTGTCTTTTGGGTGAGTAGCTGTAGATTTGGGAGAGGCTACTTCTAGTTCCTCTGCTTCTTCCCATCTCCTGTGATCCCCTCTCCCACTGTTGTGGAGGTGCACTTGTGCTCCTCATATGACCAAGAAGCTGCTTTAGAGTTTGAAGCAACCTCTTTGTGAAACTTATATTTGTATTTAGCATTCTAAGATTCTAGTTCTAGGGAAATTTTTATAACACAACATATTTATGCTTAAGTGTGCATTTTATTTTATCCTGCTGTTCCATTTATTCAGTGGAAACTCATACTCCCACACAGCCTCAGAATGCCATGTTCTTAACAGCACATCAGCATTTTTCTTCATATATCACCTTCACTGACTCAACTGAGTTGTTGAACATCCATACGTATCCTTCACCACCCCAGCCCCAGTACCTGTGTCAGCAAAGGAAGTGGATGGTTGTGGGAAGGATGCAGAGAAAGAGGTGAGTGGAGACTCAGCCCAGCTCTCTTGAGCTTGGATGGTGATAATCTTTTGGTGAATTCTGGCTTTCCTTTTCACCCTCCCACTATACGCTGTGGTACAGATAGTATTTACACTGGCCTGCCTACAGCATCCTATGGGAGAAAGGAAGTGGTACTTGAGAAACATAAAAACCCTTACAAAAAATGTATATTCCTCCTTTTTTATCTGTTTTAGTACTCCTTCCTCAGGTTCCTGTCATTCTATACAAACCCCCTGCCTAAAGGGCTTGTTGATCTTTTTACCCTGGACTCTCCTCCTGTAGTTGATCTCAGCATCTCATCATTCTCCAGCTGCTTCTTGCAATTAGTTTGTGTAGCTTCTAAATCTACAGTGGTGATCTGTTGATTAGTTCACAGTCCTCATTCTTCTGAGTTCTTGTGTACTCAATGGTGATCCAGCAGAGATAACTTTAGACTTGCTGTCACCAGGCAGTGCCTCAACTTTGAGGCCTTCAGTATACCACAGTACTGTTTCAAGGGGTGAGTCTGGTTTAAAGTCACACACCAGAATTTACGTGTCCACAAGTGCATTGACCTTTCAGTTGGGCTGCCTTGTTGCCATTTGAGCTGTGACTCCAATGGACCACCTTCCTCCAAGTAGTTGGATCATTCTCAGAATTTGCATTTAATAAACCATGCAAGAAAACTCTTCATATAGAATCACATCTCATATTTGACCATTTGACTTATTCACCACACTTGGACTTGAGTAACTTGGCTTTTTTCAGAATCATCTTTCTAAACTGGAACCAATTCCAGTTTACTGCAGAAGAACATGATAGATGTTTTAATGAATGAAAATTCCAATAGAAGTTGCCCAACTTCACACTATGACTAGCCTGAAAAGGGATGCCACTTATTAATCGTATTATGATGGATGTTTCTGAAAATCAGTAAAAAGAAAAATCTTACATTTTTTGGATCATAAATTTCTTCTTGCTTCACATTCCTTCTCTATTTTCCTATGACCCACCTAGACCATTAACAGCACCGAAATTCATCTACACCTGTTTCATTGAGCTGTTAGTATTCACTTGTCATTTATCATCCTGGTTTCCTTGGTTTAAAAAGGAAACCAGTATCCTTTATTTTCTTCCCTTTTCCTTCCCTTCCTTTATCCCTTTCTCTTCTCTGCCCTCTCGTTTCCTAAAGACTACTTTTACTAACTGCTTATACTTGAAATTCCAGAAACAGGTAAATCTGGTTGTTTCTGGATTCTTGCTCCAGATCCCTGCACTCTGCTTGAGCCAGTGCCTTATCCACTGTAAGATACTAGTTCTGCCTGAGAACAGAATATGCCTGAGAATACATATATATGTATGTATGTATGTGTGTGTATATATATATATATATATATATATATATATATATATATATAAAATACTTAGTTAGGATGGTACAGTCAGGGAGAATGTGTGTGTGTGTGTGTGCAACACTCCGAGTTTGGACGAACTCTTCTGTTCCAGTCAAAGCTCTTTTAGCAGAGCTATATATAGAAATGACTGTAGATGTATCAGCTAACACAACCTAGAATAACGTGTAACCAGATTACGTAAATCACAGAATTCTAAGCATCTGACAGAAATTTAAAAAAAGAAAAGATGACCTAAAAAAAATGTGACATGTATACACAGCTATTGAAAAATAAAAGGCCTACCATCTGCAACAATATATAGACATGGGCCTAAAGAGCATTGTGCTTAATGAAATAAGTGGAGAAAGACAAACACCATATGACTTCATTCATGTGGTATATAGTGAAATCAAAATAATAAATTTAATAAAATAAGCTTTAAAAATAAAATAAGACCAGGAAAGTTAGTGTTATACTGGGAGGAAGACAAGAAAAGACTGAAAGTGTTGGGGAGCACTTGAGCGCACGTGGGAGCACCTCTGTCATGTCACCAGTAGGAAACAGCTCTTGTTCCTTCCATGGCAGAAGTAGAGTCCTTTCTCGCCCCTGTTCTCTCAGCATTATGACCTGGTATTGAGCTCCTATGAGTGACGTGCGCCAAGCTCCTTTATCCTGCAGATTCAGGTCTCATGCTCTTAGTTCGAACAAACTGTTCACAAATACCTTCTTTTGCCATCTGCAGCTTCTCATTTTAGGACCTAGCATGATAAAGTGGGTCTTCATTGCCATCCAGCAGTCTTTGGAGAAGTGTCTTAGGTTCCAGAGATTTTCTACATAGAGGATACAGTGCCTGGTTCCCATACTGAGCACTTAGTTTTGTTCTTGCTTCTGAGGGTTTGGATGTTAGCTGACATTGACTCAGCACCCACCATGTGCCAGACCCTGTGCTAAACATTTCTCCTGATCCCATCATGAAGATGAAGAAACTTGATTTAGTGGCTTGACCAAGATCATACAGCTGGTGACAGAGCAGGGATTCTAACCTACTTAGTCTGAGTCTTAAACTGGGCTCCCTACCTCTGTACTGCCTCCTATCTATGAACACCAGGCCCTGGCCAGATGGTCACACATTCTGTCCCACTGCTCATAGAGGGTAGTAGGTATAGGGACATGGCAGTGGTATATATCTACTAGACAATTGGTGCAAAGTGCCATTTTGGCTTATTTCACCTTACATGTTATGTTACTTTTCATCCTTTGTAAGCTGAGGACTAACTGGGGGAATAAAGTACAACTTGCAGGGCCGGGCACGGTGGCTCGTCTTGTAAGCTTCAGCCTATGAAGCGGCCGGGGCTTAGGGATCGCGGTTCGAGTCCCGCCTGGGGACCGTAGCGAGACCTAGTTCCAAAAAATAGCTGGGCGTGGTGGCGCGCGCCTGTCATCCCAGCTACCTGGGAAGCTGAGGCTGGGGATTGCTTGAGTCCGTGGTACCCCGGGCAACGAGAGCCTGCGGTTCCACGGGCAAAAACAGCGAGACCTTGTCTCAAAAAAAAAAAAAAAAAGTACAACTTGCAGATTCAACTGCATTTCTCTCTAAACTGCCCCAAAGGAAATAGAATTGTAGAGGGAATGGAATAGCCTTAACATCTATCAGGCAGATGAACAGGAGGACAACAGAGTTCACCTGTAGCATAAATGTGAAAATCCTTCAATTATCACATTCACTGCCAGTCCAACTACCCTTCTGTTTGTGGCTTTTCAAACTGGTCATCCACTCCATCTCATTAATCTATTTTTAAACTCCATGCACTTTCTTTTGTATGTGGCTTGGCGATGAATGTCCTCAGAATCACCAGTGGACAAACATTTAATACTTTTCTTAGTTCTGAACTTTTTTGATCTGTTTCCTAATGTTGAATTTCCCCTGCATCTCAGGAACTTACTTCCTCTTTGGCTTGTGAAGCCAAAAGCCTTTACGATCATGTTTCTCCAATTTATAGCTTTTCCTTATTAAACTTTTTTCTCCTCACCCCTAAGAATAATCCTTGTGTCTTTAATCACTTCTTTCTTCTGTACTACTACTTAGCCATTTTAATTTACTCTTCTATATATTTTTTAATGATCTAATATTTCCTGCCCTGTGTGTCATTTTTTAACTTGTGGGCTTTTTCACAGGCACCTGCACAATTTGGTATTTGGAAACAGAACTCATCACTCGTTTGCCTCCCCTCCCCTCCCCCCCATCTTCCTTTTAAATAGGTGTCATTGCATTATCTGAGACCCGGGATACTGAAATTCTTTCTTTCCACTTCCTTGCTCTCAGGATCCTCATCTAGAATGTTTCCAATATGTTCCTTCTCAAGCTCCATGTTCATGATATCTCATTTTCACTTGAAACCACCCAGTAGATAAATGCTGTCAGAGCAGTGGCTTTCCAGGTTCTCCATAACCTTGCCCTTAATGCGGAATCTGCCTCAACCTCATTACTCTCTAGCTTTATCACTTTGATTTATCACACTCAAATTTCCTGTGGTCTTCCACTGCTGTCTTACAAACCCTTGCCTCTGTGCCTTTATCATGCTTTTGCTTACATTGCTCTTTGGTCCCAGCTCATGTTCATCACACCCTTCAAAGACTAGCTTTCTGTGTATCTTCTGAGTGAGCTCTCCCTGACTGACTTCATTCATACCAGGAATCCCCTTTTCCTGTGTGACCTCAGCAGTTATAATTTTGAGTTTGTACTGTGGTCCATGCAATCACTAATACTTTGTTTTGTAATTGTTTCTCACATTTGTATTTATTTCCAAAATTAAATTGTAAGCTCCTTGAGGGCAGGAATATTAACATACATTTGTATCTCTGCATTCCCCCCCTAGTGCCTAGTTCAGTGCTGAGAACACAGTAGGCGTTTAATAAATGCTTGTTAAATTACTGTGAATTATTTATGGTGTCATCTATTAAAAATCTTAAGCTAGCTGGACACGGTGGTGTGTGCCTGTAAGCGACAGCTTCTGGAGTAGTGGCTGGGACTGGGAATCGTGGTTTGAGATCCGCCCAGGCCAACATAATGAGACCTAGTCCCCAAAAAATAGCTGGGCATAGTGGTGCGTGCCTGTAATCCTAGCTACCTGGGAAGCTGAGGCTGGGGATTGCTTGTGTTCATGGTACCACAGGCAGTGTGAATCTGCAGTTCCCTGGGTAAAAAATAGCGAGACCTAGTCTCGAGAAAAAAAAAAAAAAAAAAAAAACCAAACACTTAAGCTATTATCAAGGATACACCTCCTTTTACCACTTGGTGCACAAACCAGTTTCATAGTTTATCAGTAACTGCCTTTAAGAGTCTAAAAAAGCCAACTTTAGGAGCATTTGTCTGAAAAGTTGAAATATGAAACTTTCTATTTGGCCAGACTTACTTATTGGTTAAGAAAGAAGAAAAATAGGAAACTAAAGATTACTGTGTTAAAGGTACTAAAGAAAAACAACAGGTTTTGTGTCTGAGAGTAAATTGTTCTCAACTTGCAAAACTGGCAGTGTATAGAAAAACTTAAGTTTGTACCATCAATGGACTGCTAGTGGGTAAAGGCTAGTAATGCTACTAAATATCCTGTGTGAACAGGACAGCCCCCACAGCAAAAAATGTTCCAGTTCTATAAGGTGTGTGTGTGTGTGTGTGTGTGTGTGTGTGTGTGTGTGTGTGGTGTGTGCTGTGATTGAGAAACTATGGTCTAGAGATAGCTACATAAATAGGAAAATGAAAGGAAATGCTAAATTGAGAAAATTTAGCTATCCCACACTTAAAATCCTAGATGTGTATGTGTATGTATTTTGTAGTTTTTAGTATAATTTTTTTCAAAAAAAGCTTTACTGTTTGGAGTTCACATTAGCATGTCAGAGTGATGGTAAACAATTGTTGAGTTCTAAGTTTGCTTTCAGCATCAGATCTACCTCCATCATTACACCCAAGGGGTAGCAGGAGTATTGTCTCCAGTATTTGCTCACTGGGCCATGACATAGAATCAAAGATAAAGTATTAGGGGCTCTTTAGCAGTGAGCCTACTACAGCAAAGAATTAGCTTTGGGGACAACACATGACCCTCTCAGTCCGTTGGGCATCTACTAGACCAAGGAAATCAGGAGCTGGAATGTTGTTGGAGTTTGTAAAACACATTCCCATTTGGAAAGTTTTTAACCTACCTGTTAAACCTACTTTAGAAGAAATATGTAGGAGAAAATGTGATTTCCAAAATATAAGACCTTTAAAAAATACTAGTCTGGTAATTCAGTGACATTATCTTTAACATGTTTGAAAAGGATGAACCCCCGAGTTAGAAAATCAGTTTCAAGGTGTAATACTTTGAAGAACTGTAGTACTCGGTCATGTTTCTTGAGTCCATAAAATGTTAGGTTTGGAAGTGACATCACTTTTCAACCCATCCTGTAAGTGGAGGTGACTTGCACCAGGTCAAGCATTTAATGGTACCAGTGGATAGAATTCAAGTTTCCTGAGTCTTTGTCCTTTTCCTCTGAGTTGTCTTTTGGGTTCCCATCCCATCAGTTCTAATACTTCTTTTGTTAATTCGTAATTGCCTTGGGATGGATCCAGAATTAGTGTCTCCACCTGTAACCTTTTAGGAATTACTCCTTTAGTCATCTCCCAATCAGCATACTGACCTGAGTTGAACTCGAGTGTCCTGAGTTAAACTCATAAATGACAGGTTTTAGAAGTCCTGGTCTAGTCTTCAAGAAAGCACGTTCGACCTGCAGCACTGCCTATCAAGTCATGCATAAGGAAGATGGTGCTCTGGCCGTTCAGTCTATCAGTTTTCGGAATCCTGCACGCGCACACTGGAGATTCCGCCTTTTCCAAGATTCAGTACCTTTAAATTACAAGATCCAAGAGTGGTCTTACGTTGGGCAAAGTCAGGGAAAACTACTTTCGTTAGGGATGAGATAGGAGTCTTGACAGATGGCAGGGATAGAGGCGCTCCCGGGTAGGATTGGGGCACTTGAATTTGACGGCCATAGAGCCCCGGAAGGCCAGTCTTGAGCAGAGCCACACTCCGCCCTGGAGCTTTCGTTCGCTCCGTGGTTTGGTCAGCTTTGAGGCAGAGACGATGGGGCTTTCACTCAAAAGCACGAGCACGAGAGGCTTGCGCTCGCGGTTCTGTGCTGCTGCAGGCCACATCTGGACAACTTCCCTCTCGGGATTATAACCCGGGTGGTTGTTATGGCTCACTAGCCCAGACAGAAGGGGAGATTTGCAAGTGAATGGAAATGGATATTAGTTTTTAACTTACAAGAGGCTACTTCCACTCGGATTCTAGTGCCCCCTACATTCTCTTGAGGGCAGAAGGCCCCTCTTTTGCAGTTTGGTGATCATCCTCCATCCTCTTAAGCAGTAACTGTCCCATCCACTTCAGATCGCACTCGCCTCACCAGAGCATATCGTTGAGGCTATCTGTTTAATATCCTTTACCACAAGTGTCTCAAGACCTACTGATTAAAAAGCTGACGCTGTAATTGGAGTAATCCAATTAATTTGGGACTTCACCTCCCAGAGCGACGTCTTGTGGAGTCATATAGGTTCACCTGAGAAGCAAGTGGAAGGAGCGGGGACTGGGACAGATCTAGATTCAGATCTGTTTCTCTGGTTGCCTGGCCTCGGGAAATTGCTTCTCATTTTTCCTCTTTACGAGAGGAAGGCTGTAACGTAGGCCCGGCAGGATTAAAGGAGATAAAAAGTGTGAGATGCCTTGGAAGCACATTCGTCTCCGGAGATGCACTCACTGACCACTGAGCACTGAGCCTCCGAAAGCCTAGAGAGGACCCAGGGGAGGGGGGTGGGGCAGGGCTCGGCCGAGATCCACCTCTAGGCCGGCGATTGGCCTCTCTGGGGGGATCATTTGCCTAACGGCAGTTTTTCAGGTGTTTCCCCTCGTCCTTCTCGGGATTTGAAGTGAGGTAGGAGGCAGGCCACCTCTCCTGAGGGGAGGCCAGAACTGTGGCGCCGTCTGCACACGCCCCCACGCTCCGACCACACCCGTCCTCGCCGTCCCCTGCTGAATCCCAGCAGACTTCCGGAGGTTCGGCGGCAGGGGGTGGTGGGGCGGGGCAGCTCGGCCGGCGCTCCGTGTGCCCTGCGTTGTCCCCGGGGCTCGGAGCACCCGCCAACACTGAAGAGACCCTGCCATGCTCTTCGGACTGGAGTGCAGTGGGGGGCTGGGGGGAGGTGGAGGAGACCTTTCCTCAGGATACTACGTCCTCAGGATACAGTCCTCCTTTGTGTTGTGGTATCTGGGGACACCTTTCTCAAGATGTTCCTGAAAGGTTCTCATTTTGCCACAGAGAAAGCGACCGACTAAATACTCGTGAAAGCTCCTTTTGGTATATTGCGTTTTGCCCACCCTATCCCAGCGTTTTATCTTCAGCTTGGAAGAGAAGAGCAAACATTCCTCCTTCTTGATAGCTTTGCTATAAACTAAAAAATGCTAAACCAAGGGTATCCAGGTCCACTGAGGCATCATTAAGGTGTAAGCGAGCTGCAGGCTAAGAGGGGTTTGGAAAGGAGAGTTCCCTGTTTTGCTACTAAGAGCAGAACCACTTACACCATATCATTCCATGTGCCCAGTCCAGGACTTTTGGCTCAGTTTGCATCCATGTGACCAGTGCACATTGGTCAGAAAAAGTTGCTAGAGCTGCATCCTGTGGCAATGTGAAGCTCCAGGGAGGGCACAGTATCTGTGTGACAACACACTTGCTACTGATTTGTGGGAAGCCTTCTCCAAACTGGAGCAAAGAAATCAAGATCAAAGAAATATTTATGTTTGTGATGTCCAAAACCAAATTCTAAGGAAAACAAAGCAGAAAGATGAGTTTATTGCTAGATTTTTTTACCTGCATGGTGAGAAATTCAAACTTTGAGAAGAATGAGTTCCAGGTTGCTTATAGGGTAAGGGATCTTTATAGAGTAAATATAGAAGTTGCTTGACTTTTTCAGCTAATTGGTTACCTAGTGTTCTTCCTTATTTGGGTCAGGGTGGCTGGATTAGGGGAATAGGGGAGTCCAGAGATTTTATGAACAAGCTTGAGATTTGGCTGGTGTCTTGCCAACCTCCGAGAGGAGTTGTAAATTCCTGCTAGGTTCCTGCTAGGTAAGATTAAGTTTCACTCTCCTTTATGTGTCTCCATTGGCTCAGTTTCCTCCCTGACATTAGTGCCTCTGTTTTGGCTTGCTTCTACAGTATAAAGCACCCTGAAAGACACAAGACACTCTATAAGTGATCTTCTATTCTTATAAACTGGAGGGACCAGGATGGAAACAAATTTTTTCAATATCTTTTTATGTCATTTTGACTTGAATTATGTATTAACTTTTTGAAAATATAGGCAACTTTTCAAATAAAATTTTTAGACTCTTTTTCTGGGCATTTTAGATTTTTAGAGCCATTGTAAAGATTGTACAGTTCCTAGATACCCCACACCCAGTCTCCCTATTACTGATATCTAATACATTTATCACAACTGTGTAAGCAGGCTTCATATAAGAATGGTATTTCATCACCTCTGTGGTACTGTCCCAAAAAAACCTACAACCTTGGGATAATGAGAAAAACATCAGTCAAAAGCCAATGGAATGATAGTAGAGTCATATTGACTAGACTTTTTTTTTTTTTTTTTTCAGAGACTAGGTCTCACTGTGTTGCCCAGGGTAGTACCAAACCCACGGACTCAAGTGATCCCCAGCCTCAACCTCCCAAGTAGCTGAGATTATAGGCGCCCACCACCACACCCAGCTGCTTTTTCGAGACCTAAGTCTCATTATGTTGCCCAGGGTAGTCTTGACCCTGTGAACTCAAGCAATCCTTGGCTTCTTGCCTCCCAGAGCCTGAGTTATAGGCGCACACCACCACGTCTGGCTCTCTCTCTCTTTTTTTTTTAATTTTTAAGAGACTAGGTCTTACGATGTTGCCCAGGGTTGTCTCAAACCCACGAACTCAAGTGATCCCCAGCCTCAGCCTTCCAGGTAACAAGGATTACAGGCATGCACAACCACACCCAGCCTGTAGAGTCATTATTAGCTGTTATCACTAAAGTCCATATTTTTTACCTGATACCATTTTTCTACTCCAAGACCCCATATTAACATTTGTCATGTTTTTGTAGTCTTTTCTCAGATGTGACAGCTTCTCAGACTTGTCTTTTTACAGTTTTACTGTCTTTTTACAGTTTTGGACTATCATTCTGAAACTGAGTGCCTCTCCACCACCACCCCCCATCCTGGGGTGGTGGCAGTTAACTAGGTTCCCTTCCCCCTTTGGGTGTGGCAGTTAAACTGCCAGGTCAGTTGGAACAGTGGATTGTATGAGAAGGGAGTTGGAGGAGAAGGAAGGGGATTAAAAGGCAAGGAGCAGAGATGAGAGACAGAACTTTTGGGGAGAGGAGACAAGAGAATGGCAGGTGGGTAAAGAGTAGCCCTAGTGACCAGGCTGGACAGAAGCCCCCTGGAAGAGTGAGCTGGAGGTGACAAGAAGAAGCCGTGGTGTCCAGCAGAAAAGTGGCCAGTGTGGACAGTGTGGCATTGCAGCAAGGTGGTATGGAAAGCTAGTACCTGGCAATGGCCAGGGATTTGGAAAGCTGATTTGTGCATCAGCAATTGTGGAAGTTTGAAGTATCTTGGAGATGCAGAGCAGCTTGGAATACTGGAAAGAAGCAAAAAGAAAATGCTGGAGAAAGACTGGACTTTGCAGAGTGCCTGCCTCAAGTTTGGAGGGCCAAACTGTGTCTCTGGGACCTGTGGGACTGAGAATGGTGAGTGGGGTAAGATTGAAATCGGGTCTCAAAAGAAGGGGGGCAGGGGGCGCAAAAGGCCCTCCAACCCACGAAGCCCCAAGGGTTCATTTCACCCATGCCTAGCAGTTGCCACTCAAATTGCAGTTTAACAATGGATTTTATTAACAAGAGAGTTAAACAGGGAGAATGAAACGTCCTTAAAGTCACAAGTGACAGTTATCTTACCCCAGTCGCCATTCTCAGTCCCAAAGGTCCCAAAGGCACAGTCCAATGATGGTTCCTTTGCCCCTCTGATCTTCAGAGGTAGGCACTTTCGCAAAGTCCAGTCCTTTCACCAGTGTCTTCTTTTCTCTCCAGTGTTCCACGCTGCTTGACTTCTCCAAGGCTCTTCAAACTTCTTCCACGATTGCTGATGCAGAAATCAGCTTTCCACATTGCTGGCCATCCCCAGATACCAGCTTTCCATACCACCTTGCTACAATGCCATACTCTCCATACTGGCCACCCTTCTACCAGATACCATGGTTCCTTGTCCCCTCCAACTCATAGGGGGCTTCTGGCCAGCCTGGTCACTCGGGGTACTCTTTACCACCTGCCACTCTTCTCTCCTCTCCCAAAGGTTCTCTCTCCTCCCCAAATGGTCTGTGTCTCCCCTAGTCTCTATCCCTGTATCTCTTCCCAACTGCCACTTCGGGCAGTTTTTAACTGTCACACCAAATGGGGTGGAGCAAACTGCCACTGGCCAATGGGAGAGGAGCACCTTAAGGGGCGGGGCTAACTGCCACCACCCAATGGGGGGGAGTACCTTATTAACTGCCACAACCCTGGGGGGTGGGGGAAAGGCACCCAGTTTCAAGATGTCTGGCTGTTTGTGGCTTTTAGGACTTCTTGTTTTCCATGTTGAACTCCCTTGTTAATAAGCCCTGTTGTTAAACTGCATTTTGAGTGGCAACTGCTACTCATGGGTGAAACAGACCTGTGGCTTATTAGTTGGAGGCTTTTGCCCCCTTTTGGACCCGATTTCAATTTCATTGGGTTTTGACTGGTGTTTTTCTATTTATCCCAAGGTTGTAGGTTTTGGGGTACAATACCACAGAGGTGGTGAAATGCCATTCTTATCATGTGAAGCTTGCTTACTGTCAATTCATCACTGTTGAGACAGAAAGCAACTTACACTAGAAAAACAATAATATGTGTAATTTGGGTTTGGAGAAAAGTGTCAGGCTTGGAGACAGAATTAAATTTGTTCTCAGGGGATAAGAGATTGGCAGCTACCTGCCAAATTCTTCACACATTGGTCTGAACTCTAAAGATTGAATGCACTAGTAGAGCCCCTTTACTTGGCAAAGTGAAGAGTCTATTCTGTCACAGTTCCAGAAGACAGAGCATTCCTGTTGCTAAGATACCATCCATCATAGCAACCCAGCTTGGCAGCGGTGGTTGCAGTTGGTAGAGCTGCTTCTATCCACACAATATTTGTTTGTTTTTAAGTAACAAGTCTATATTATTTTTATATCTCTTATGTCCAGGATTCTGTCCTTTACATACTTTTGTAAAGAGAGCTTTAAGTAGCCAGTTGAGTAGGACAGTACTCAACTGTGTATTAACTGTGTATTGATGCAATACTGTGATAATGAAACTGGGTGCCCCGACCCCCCCCCCTTGTGGCAGTTAATAAGGTACTCCACCCTCATTGGGCAGTGGCAGTTAGCCCCACCTTCCTTAAGGGAGATCCTCCCCCATTGGATGGTGGCAGTTAGCCACGCCCCCTTAAGGTGCTCCTCCCCCATTGGCCAGTGGCAGTTGGGGAAAAAAGAAAAAGGAGAGAAAAAAGAAAGGAGTTGGACCAGAAGCAGGGGAGTAAAAAGGCAAAGAGCAGAGACTAGGAGAAGAGAAGAGAGAAGTAAAAAGAGGAGTAAAAAAAAGGGGAGTAAAAAGGCAAAGAGCAGAGACTAGGACTGGGAGAAGAGAGAAGAGAATGGCAAGCGGGTAAAGAGTAGCCCGAGTGACCAGGCTGGCCAGAAGCCCCCTGGAAGAGTGAGCTGGAGGGGACAAGGAGCCATGGTATCTGGTAGAAGAGTGGCCAATATGGAGAGTATGTGGCATTGTAGCAAGGTGGTATGGAAAGCTGGTACCTGGGGATGGCCAGCAATTTGGAAAGCTGATTTCTGCATCAGCAATCGTGGAAGAAGTTTGAAGAGCCTTGGAGAAGTCGAGCAGCGTGGAACACTGGAGAGAAAAGAAGAGAAGAGAAGACATGGGCAAAAGGACTGGACTTTGCGAAAGGACTGGACTTTGCGAAAGTGCCTACCTCTGAGGTTCAGAGGGGCAAAGGAACCATCATTGGACTGTGCTTTGGGGACCTTTGGGACTGAGAATGGTGATTGGGGTAAGATAACTGCCACTTGTGGCTTTAAGGATGTTTCGTTTTCCTGGTTGAGCTCCCTTGTTAATAAACCTTGATGTTAAACTGCAATTTGAGTGGCAACTGCTAGGCGTGGGTGAAGCGGACCTGTAGGTTTGTAAGTTGGAGGCTTTTGCCCTTCCTTTTTGAAACCTGATTTCAGTTGGCGACCGTAGCAGGACATGAAACTGGGTGCCCCAATAGAACAGACTAAATAAAACCATTTGGTCTGGCCGTCACCCGGTTGTCCTTGTGAAATCGGGTCTCCAAAGAAGTGAAATCGGGTCTAAAACAAAGAAGGAGGGGGGTGTGAGCCAAAAAGCCCTCCAACCATTGAACCCCAAGGGTCTGTTTCACTTGTGCCTAGCAGTTGCCACTCAAAATGCAGTTTAACAAGGTATTTTATTATTAGGGAAAGTTAACCAAGAAAACTATTAACAAGGAAAGTTAACCAAGAAAAGATTCTTCGTTAAAACCATAAGTGGCCAGTTATCTTATTCCAGTCACCCTTTAGCGCAACAGTTTTAAACATGAAATCAGGTCAAAAGGAGGGCAAAAGCCTCCAACTTAACAAACCCACGGGTTCACTTCACCCGCGCCTAGCAGTTGCCACTCAAAATGCAGTTGGCAAGGTATTTTATTATCAAGGAAAGTTACCAAGAAAACTATTAACAAGGAAAGTTAAACAAGAAATGAAAAGTTAAAGCCACAAATGGCCAGTTATCTTATTCCAGTCACCCTTTAGCCCAACAGTCCTAAACATAGTCCAACGATGCCCCTTTTCCTCCAAACCTCAGAGGTAGGCACTCAAGGGTCTCTCCGGGTTGCTGGGTTGCTCCTTGGCTCAGTACTTCCTCTGGGTCACCTCTTGTTCACCCTCAGACGGCAGCTTCTCCCTTCAGGGCCTGATGCTTGAAGTGCCCTGAAGGCTCTCCTCCTGCATCCTTCTCCAGGAGCCACCTTTAAGGGGGGAGGGGCTAATTGTCACCACTGAATGGGGGAGGAGTACCTTTTTAAATACCACAACCCAGGGTGGGGGTGGTAGGGGCACCCAGTTTCAATAGGACAGAAATTACATTTGAAAGGTCTTTATTTTTTTAGGAATCAAGGCAGAGATACAAACAAGGTATCAGCTCTAAAAGGAAGACTTTGGGAATGATGCACTCATACCCAAAGGTCCCTAACTTATATAATGCGGATACATTACATATTATGGAGTATACAAAAGTAGCTCAGTATATGCACCAGTTAGAAAAGCATAAGAATGGGCCCATGGAAGTAAGACGTTACAAGTGCAGCAAATGTGGGAAAGAAGTTTGCTTAGAATTCAGGCTTTGTTTGACACTGGAAGATCCACACTGTAGAGAAACCCTGAGTGCAATCACTGTGGAAAAACCTTCAGCATGCGCTCAACCCTCACTGTGCATGAAAGAATTCACACTAGTGAGTAGCCTTATATGTGTAATGAATGCAGGAAAGCTTTCATTGTATGGGCACATCTGATAATCCACCAGAGAATCCAGAATGGAAAGAAGTCGTATGACTGTAATGAAACCATATGAATGTGGCAAAACCTTCAGTGTGACCTCAACTCTCATCAGACATCAGAGAATCCATATAGGAGAGAAGCGCTATGAGTGTAAGGAGTGTAGGAAGGTCTATGTGAACTCAGCCCTCATTAGTCATCAGAGGATTCACTCTGGAGGAAAATCTTATGATTGTGGAGAATACAGAAAAGCATTCAGCCATATTTCCACCCTCATACTTCATCAGAGTATCCACATTGAAGAAAAACCATTTGAGTGTGATGAGTGTGTGAAAACCTTCCGTGGGAGCTGAAATCTTAACGAAACACCAGAAAGTCTATGCCAAGGCAAAGTGTCATCAGTGATTCATATGATAAAGTTATGCCAATGGCCTTTTTTGTATCAGAAGTTGTCACCAGAAGAAAGATATATTAAAAGCCAGTGTTTTGATTGAACTCAGCCACATGGAATGTTGAAGAATTAAGAAGTCTGTGAAAAATGAATCTAGCAGCAGAATGACTGAGGACCTAGAACCACATCTACTGAGAATACAGTCTTACAGCCCATAAGGTAAAACCATTTGCAAATCATATACCATTAGGTTGTTTGTTTTGGTTCAGTAAGAGCAAACATCAGTATTTCAAACATTGTTTTTCATTATTTGTGTACCAGTCTTTTATTGTCATTGTTGCTACCAGTATTAAAGGTGAAACACTCCATTTTGAAACTGGAAGTAAAAGTAATGTTTGTTATGACCAGGACCCTAATGTCTCCTTGGAGCCAGAAGTGCTACCCTGTTGGTCTTTTCCTTTCTTTACTTTGATATACTGCTGTCCTCTTAGGGATGACTAGCTGAACTAGGTAGGGACATCAGTTTTTATGCAGTAATCCCAGTAGATAATTGTTGACGCTTACTCTTGCCTAGTTAACAAAGTCCTGGCCTTTTTACTTAACCAATGCAATAAACCCCTGAACTGGACTTAGCTTAACAATAAAAAACAGAATCCTTCTAACCAGGTTTCTGTTCTTCCAGGCATTGCCAACCTTTGCATGTAGTCTCACCAAGTTTATATGCCGAGACTCAGAAATAGGAAAAATAAGCAAGCTTAGGGAACTGTTGTTGAGCTGGATTTGGTATTGGTCTTAGACTGACTTTCTTAGATCTATCTAAGTGACTGTAGAGCTTGATAAGCAGGAGAGCTCAGCACTGGGAAGCAGTAGAGAGCTGATGAGCATCCCAATGAGGATAGTGAATAACAATACAACCTGCCGTATTATCTGTTGTGACAGCCAGTATTTATGGAATACTTTCTGTGCCAGGACTTGTTCTGAGTGCTTTATATGAATGCTATTCTTAGTTGAAAAACAAGTGACTGTATTTCATTTTACAGCAGAAGGAGTTGAGGAACAGAGGCATCAAATAACTTGCCCAAGGTCACACTTCAATTCCTCCTTGAAATCAGAAATCTCACTTGGCACCCTGTCCTCATTACTCTCTATATTGTGAAAGTTTTCATCTGAAGGTTGTTTATAAACCACAATGAACTTTCAGAATGGATGTTTTAGGAGTTAAAAACTTGGAGGATAAGATTCAAGATCCCTTGGTCTTAACCTTCATTTTTACCTCTAAAAGCCTTATTAGTAGCTAATACCACCTAGATGTACCTCAGTTTCTACATCCTAGAAAATAAAGTAGATAGACCCGATAGGCTTTGATTTCCTTTCCAGCTTTGAGATTTTTATAATCTCTACAAATAGCTAGTTTGTTGTTTACTGTTTTGTATGTTCACAGGAGATCTTGAATAAACATTGAGTCTCCTCCCAGTCCCACTATTTTAGTTCTTGTGCTTCACATTAGTGATAATACTAATAATAACTTCCATTTATTGAGGCCTAGTCTGTTCCAGGGAAATTGTTTCATTTAAAAATATAGACATTGTATTTAGAAAAAGAAGCAAGACTAGAAAAAAATAGTGCTCTATATAGCCATTTTGAGAGCTTTAAGAAAGAATATGAAAATAGACTCCAAAAAAGCAGAAGAAATCCTACAGAACAGAAATTAATGAAAAGGTAAGTTTATATTTTTACTTTTCACATATAATGAGCTGTGTTTTCATTTTCTCTTTGAAGCTGCTCTCATGTGTATTACATTTGACTCCCCCTTTATGCCTCTAGGGAAAAAAGGTGCTAATTGCATAATCTGCCTGTTTTTTCAGTGAATGACACCTGACCTCAAACAAGGATTCTCTTCCAAAGCAGAGTTTTCCAGAGGTTCAATACATGCTGTGATGTCCCAAGAACTAAATTGGGATGTCCCTTCACACTGAACTAGCTTCTGAAAAGTTTACCCCAGTGAGGGAGAAGCACCTTTGAGGAAGTACAACTTTCATCTCTCCAGACAACAAGAGAATCACTGATTCAGAGACCCTTCAAGACACCTAGAAGAACTGTCCTTGATAGTCAGTCCTTCCCACGCTCTGGAGTAGGAAGACCTCCATTCAGCTTGCATACAGTTTTCAACTGCAACTCTAATGAAGGAAGCATTCCCTCAATTTGTCAAGTACATGGAAATGTCATCGGTCTTTCCAGGTTGGGCATACTCAACCTGGTAAGACCTTCAGTGTAAACCCAAGTCCTATTCAACAATGGAGAAGCCATACTAGAGTAGGAGAAAGAATAATAAGAATAAAGAACGTGGCAAAAAATTTCAGATACTGAAAATATTTTGTTTTTTATTATTAATTAAAAATTTTTATTGATTGCACATATAATTATATAAATATATATTACATCATTGTCTGCCCCAAGATTCTCCCATCACCTTATCAATGGTGAACCATCTTAATCTCTTGTGCCTTACCCTCCCCCAATTTTACCCTCCTCCCCCTCTCTTGCTCTATGCTTCAGTTCTGTTGGCAGTTTTAAATTTTTGTTGTCTGTCTGTTTTTCCCTATATCCTTCATATAAGTGAGACCATCCCATATTTCTCTTTTTGATTTATGGAATGTGAATGATCTTGTTGATATCAGAGAACATGTGAGTTCCGTGTGAACTCAAGTATCATTAAACATAAGTAGTCCATTGTAGACAGGAACTTTAACAATGTCATAAATGTGGTAAGCCTGTAGTTCTCTCATACCCTTCTTAAATATCAAAGACTCTGCACTGAAGAAAAATCTTGTGGGTATGAAGAACACTGTAAGAGGTTCACGTGTTTCAAGGCTGGTCACCCACCAAAGAATCCACACCAGAAAGCACCACTATAACAATAGTGAATGGGGCCTTCATTTGGAAACCAGCACTTGTTACCAGAAAACCCACCCTGAAGAGAAAAATCCATAAATGTACAATTGTGGCATGATCATCATCAAAGCTCTGTCTTACATGTCAGAAGATCTCATGAACCAAAAACCATCGAAGTTGTGACCAGCATGGGGATGTTGCAGTTAGTTCAACTCTTACTAAAGTGCATCAAAGATTCTTTGTGGGAAAAGTTTTTTGAATATAAATAATGTGGAAAACCTTCAGGCAAGATTCATGTCTTATCAAACATCAAATGCATGCTGGAGAGAAGCTTTATAACTGGAACATGTATGGGAAGACCTTTCAACAAACTCATCTCTTACCAGACATCAGAGAAGTACAACAAAATTATATATATATATATATATATATATATATATATATATATATATATATATATATAGTCAAGTATATAGTAGAGGAGTTTACATCACCAAAGAACCCCAGTTTAAAAAAAATTATATACATTAATTCATTTTTATTATTCATTATTTTCTGTAATTCATTATTTTCTGTAATTAAAGACAAGCATTATTAGAGTTTTTGTCTTTTATTTAATGATTAAAGTTGCATTAAAACATTTCTGTCACATCTCTATGGGTATTGTGTTTGGCATGGTTTGGTTTTCATTCTTTGTAGTAACTAACAGTAGAGAGTGGAAGAAATCTATAATTATAACTGGATAATCATGACATCATTTATTACATATCGTATTTTTTTATTTGGAATTCATGATGCCCAGTAACCTGGCTCTTCTGAGAACAATCTTGACAGTGATTCTTGGATCCAACAAATGTGCTACTTCCACCATACTTACTCCTTTGTTCCCTCTGTAGTTGTAGCAGGTCTAGGAAATGTTCAAATAAATGTGAGTTTTCAGTAAGACATTCCACAGAATTTCCTGTCCTTTCAATAAAAAAAAAGCCTTGTGAACTTGTGATACACTGAATAAGAGTCCATAATTACCATCTTTGTTCACTTTTGTGACACAAAAGTAGACACAACCTGTAGAATAGTCACAACACAGAAAAAACCTTCAAAACGTGCTTGTTGAATGACTCCTGTTCATAGGTTAGTATCTATTCATCCTGACGAAGTACCACTAGTAGTTTGCCAGAGGATCTGCCAGCTTCCTCAACCTAGTCACTGAATGTTTCAGGTGTTCAGTGTTTATTAATTACAAACTGAGTTCACGGTGCATCAGTTATTCATCTATGTGTGGCCTTTTATTTTTATGCATTTTCTTTTCCCTCTTTACCCCCATCCCAGACCATTTTACATGATTTCCTACAAGCATCCTTAATAATTACTTTAAAAGGTTAGAGTTATATTACATGTCTCATTGGATGCCATTCTGTACTTTTGAGGTCTACTTGTGATAATATATACAGATCTGCCTCATTTCAAGTACTCTATACTGCTTACTCCATCTCTACTCCTCCAGTGAAGGAAGGCCCCTTCAACTTTTAACTGACTCTATTATGAACAGCCTTATTTTGAACACCTTTGGGGATATTTTTCTGGGGGAAATACCCCAAAATGGATATACACAAATAATGTTACTTGGTAGAATTTAATATTAAAGGAGATTAAATTTGCTGTTAAAGAAAATTCAACTTTTTTCTTTCTAAATTCCAGAGATTACCACACACACACACCCGCCTTTGACAGAGCCTTGTAATGAAAATCCTTGTCTTCCCTGATCATCACTTACAGGGTTTAGTGTGCGAGGTAACTTCTCTCCCATTCTCAGAAGACAGATGGTGGGTGGGGTGCAGCTCTTTCTAACTAAACTCCAGCATTAAAATCACCTGCCCCGACTGAACCACTTAGACACTTTTTATGACCTTTCTCTCTTTGCCCTTTCTGAGCAGATGGCCCTTATCATGCACTCAAGAACCCAACTGAGGCTCTGCATTGTTTTCAGTCATGTTATTTTCATTTCTTACCTTTATATAATTTCCACCTGCATTTAGAGCCACCTCCTTCCTCTTCCCAGTTACCAAGCATGTGCTTGCAAATGTCTGCTAGAAAACTGCTCTGGGATATCCTGGAACCTCAAACTTACTCTTCACCACTACCAGCCTCCTAGATACAGATAAGAGGGTAGGTGAGTGAGGATGGACAGGTCAGGTGCCTGTCCTCCTAGTGGGGTTGCCTAGGTCTCGTCTGTTTTCATCCTCTGAGTCTCTTGTCAGTTGACAGCTCCTTTAGCTGTGACTTAGACTCTTATCCCGGGATTGCAAGAGCTGCTTCCTCCCCCTCACACCTCCATGCAGAGAATCAGACTCATAACCTGTACCTTGGAATAGTGTCCGCTTTTCCTTAGTTCATGAGGATGTGTGATAGTTTTCCAGCAAATATTTCCACTTACTGTCATTCCCTCTTGGTCCATATTGGGCTTAGGCACTACCTTATTTTGACCAATGGAGTAACCAGAAGCTTCTCTTCCCTCCTTGGGGATGTATCCTTCCCAAGAGCTGGTTCCAGGATACAACCTGCGCTGTGTCCCGCGTTAAAGTCACGTGGGTTGCACGCCTGACTTCATTCAATGTCTCTGTAGCACTTGGAAATTGGAAAGGAGGAATGTGGAGCGGAGGTGTGGAGACTACCCTTCTTCCATCCCAGCAAGTTTCTCTTGTGATTGACACTGCCATTTTGCCCATCTGGGTCAATTGCCCTTGTCTTTCACAGTTTTGTGCCCTCTGCACGGCCGGGGCCAGCCCCAGAGGACAGAGAGGCGGTCTTCCTAAGACGAGTTAGGCTAAGAGGTCCCGCTGAGTCTGCAACAGCCCAGAGCCTGACACTGTCTCCCAGAAATCAGCTTCATATTGCCTGTGTCCGCCATGGCGATTTGGAAGACCCCTGTCGCTGCCAGTTGAAACAAGACCAGCGGACCCTGCGGCTCCCAGGACAACAGCGCGCCGAGGAGCGGACGGAACGCTGTCTCTGGTTGACGCTGGAAGCGCATGGTACGTCCTGAGCGTTCTCCCGCTGAGCACTGGGGAAACCGGCTCTAGACTCACGATTCAGGCAGGGGGCGCCGCTCTTTGGAAAAGCCCGGTCACAAGGCCCCCAGACAGGACCTGGGGAGGGGGTGGATAGGGTCCCTCTCGGGAACCGTGCTGCCGACTGACAATGGCACATTATGGATATGAGTGGGGGTTCCCTTTTCCTTGTGCCAAATTAATGTAGGAAAATATCGACGCCTCTCTCATGGTAATGTGAGATGTTTCCTCTTCCAGGATTCGAGCTGTGTGTGCTCCATAGGGAAAATTTTGGTAAATCTTGAAAGTTTTGCTTAGGCTGGGAATGGACTTCATGATCTTAATGCCAGTAAGTAAGTTCATGCCCTCCTTGCAACCTGCCTCGCCTGTCATGTTTTGCTTAGTGCCACACTACATGCCTTTCATACACGTTGTTTCGTGTGTTACCCCACTGGAATGGACACTCCCAGAGGGCGGGGATCTTCTCTATGTGCACACATGTGTATTAAACATTTAGCAGTTTTTGTGCACAAGGCAGTCTTCCTGTTATGCCCTCATTATAAATTGAATTATCTATTTTAGCCATTTTGTAAAGTGCTCTTCTTTGCCAAATTTCATCTTTTTCTGCATTTGATATTTTGATGCCTTTTTTTGCATTTGCTTAATTTATCCATATTCATTCTTTATTCATAATTTCTTTAATCATTTTGATTTAGACATGGAATCAACTTGAATTTCATTATGTGATCAGACCTAATTTTTTTCTTTTATTAGTTTTTAAAAGAAAACTTTTTTCTCTGAAAAAAGTGTGTATGTTGTTGACAATTATGTTTGATCTTAATATAGGCATACCTGATTTTATGATGCTTCACCTTTTTTCTCCAGATATTCATTTGACAAGACCCAACAGTAGCCAGAAGATTAAAACTTGATGAAGGGTTAGGGGTTGGTTAGCATTCTTTAGCAACAAAGTATTTTTTAATTTAGTGAAGTGCTCTTTTTTTTTTTTTTTTTGATGTAGTGTTGTCACACACTTAGTAGAGTATAATATAGTACAAGAATAATCTTCATATCCACTAGGAATAGTTTTGTTACTGCAGTGTTCTGGAATCGAACTCACACTATCTCAGGTATGCCTGTATAACATTTCTTATGCTTTCTATTTCATATATCATATATATATATAAATATATACACATATGCAAAGATATAAACATGTGTTTATATGCATATAGAATGCTTTTCAATGTATTGTTGTTTTCCCCTCCCTCTTTTTCATTGTAGTGGTTCTCTGAGTTAGGAAGCTTTGCTTTTTTGGACTAGTAGTATAATAGAAATCAACTACTACTTAATAAAATACCACAAACTTAGTGGGTTAAAGCAACACACATGTGTTGTCTTATAGTTTCTGTGGGGCAAGAGTCTGGATTGGCTTAGCTGGGTCCTCTGCTTCAGGGTCTCTTACAGGGTAGCAGTCAAGGTATGCTGGGGTCTTGTCTATATTGTGGGTGAGGAAAGGTCCACTTGCATGCTCACATGAACATTGTCTGGACATTGTGTAACAGGCTATTTAACAAAGGGTTTGGTCCCTTGCTAACTGCTAGCTGGAGGCTACCTCAGTTCCTTGCCACACAGGCTTCTTTGTATAGTGGCTCTCCTCATCCAGACCTGCAAGGGAGAGTATCAGAAGAGAGACTGTCAAAATGGAACTTAAATTTTTATGCAGTCAGAGAAGTGGTATCCAAACAGCATTCCTGCCCTCTATTGGTAATGTAATCATGCTTTGTTCATTCTTTCCCACCTATATAAATATCATTCCTTCTACCTTGACTGCCATGTTTCCCTGAATCCATAATACAAAAAGGATAAATAATATGTCTGTTACGATTGACCAAAATGTAAAGATTAATTTTTCCAGCTGTCTGCCTCTTAAATTATTTTTGAGTTGTCTTTTTCCTTGAAGTTGTGTGGTCTTTTGTTTCAGGTAGTAGTATATAAGAGCACTTGTCAAACTTGTTCTTTTCTGCAGAATTCATACATTTTTGCTTTGCTTTTTTTCCAAACTAGTATTAGCCCAACCAAATATTGAAATGACCGGTGAGGACACTGGACATCTTCAAGCTTGAATGTGAGATGAGTCGTCTCTTTCATGCCCACCTGAACAGCCTAACCACGCCTCTGACCAGACAATGGGGTTTCTGCAGATCTCTCTAGTCTGGCATAACTTACCTTTCCTGGTGAGTAGAGGGTGTGTTATAATCTGAGTGCTATGGGTGGTGGAGAAGTTTTGTACCCTAATAGCTCAAAATCTAGGTGATCCATCAACTAGAGCTCAGGGCATATATTTATGATCTTGAACACTGTATCTTATCCTTCACAATAAAAGATGAGGCAGAAAGGGGAGATGGAGGTTCCTGCCAGCATTTGTACCCTCCTCTGAGTTATATCTATCCAACTGAACCCTCTTTCAGCTTCAGCTCTACCTTTGTCCCTCAGCAAAGAAATGAGGGTCTTCTTTGCTGAAGCTGATAATAGTTTTCAAATACTAGAAAAATAATTCCTCTTCTTTTTTTCTGGTATCCATGGTGTCACAGCTATAGATGTGACATACTTTAATAAACATAAACATTTGCTTCCACACATTCATAAATCTAGACAGCCAGTGAAAAACAACCCTGTTCCTCCTCTCATATTTGCATGATCTATCTTCTTCCATCCTTTTCCTTTCAATCTACTTATGTCATATAATTTGAAGGTAGACCATGTATACTTGGGTGATATCTTTTAATTCACACTACCAATCATTGTCTTTTAATAAGTGATCTTGATAATTTCCACTTAATGTAGTTATTGGTCCTTTAAGACTTAAATATGCAATTTTATTTTTGGTGTTGTTGTTTTTTTTTTTTAGTGATGGTGATGAACTTTGTCTCAATTCTCCAGTTTTTTCCCCTAACCTTGCTGTGGGTTACTTGAATGTTTTTAGAAGTCTGCTTTGAGGCCGGGCACGTTGGCTCATGCCTGTAAGCTTCAGCCTATGAAGCAGCCAGGGCTAGGGATTGCGGTTCGAGTCCCGCCTGGGACCCGCAGCGAGACCTAGTTCCAAAAAAAATAGCTGGGTGTGGTGACGCACACCTGTAATCCCAGCTACCTGGGAAGCTGAGGCTGGGAATTGCTTGAGTCTGTGGTACCCTGGGCAATGAGAGCCTGCAGTTTCACAGGCAAAAATAGTGAGACCTAGTCTCAAAAAAAAAAAAAAAAAAAAAAAGAAGTCTGCTTTGACTTGTATATATTCTCTATATTGCATCATTGTCTTTGGTAAAATTTGGTATTTTGGCTTGACTTTCAACCTACATGTACACTACACATTTCTCTCTAGGAAATTCATCTCTTTTAATCCTTGAGAATGGTCTTGGATTGTAGTACAGACATTCTAAAAAGATGTGGGGAATTAAACTGAGTTTGTTTCTTATCAGTCATTATTCTTACTTACGTCTTTTGTATTTTATGTCTTAGCCTCAGGAGAACCAATGACAAGGCCCAGCACTGGGAACCCTCCAGAACTTCATCTAAGAATAGCTAAAAGTAGGAATCCTTCTTTTATTCACTAATATATCTCAGCACTTCAAATATATTAGTTGTGCCATAAAGATTGAATTAATGGGAGAAAGGAAATCCTTAGATCTTGGGTACTCTGAGTTAATTATCAGTGACTGGAGCCAGAAACTCATCAAGGAACTGACATTGGTGATGCAGTAGTTCCTGACCATACTAAGGAGCTGTAAGCCTAAGTTCAGAAACAATCAAGGGAAAATGATACTTGTCCATGGAGAAATCTAGCAGATGACATCTTAAACAAACACCATCACCAGGCACCATTCCCAGAAATGATAGACTGATGTCAAATCACTCCTGATAAGATTGCTTTGCCGAGAAGGATGTGCCACTTCTGTGGTCCTCCTAGTAAAAATGTATAACCTGGATCTAATAATAAGGAAACATGAGACTAACCCGAATTTGAGGAGAGGAGGTTCCATAGATAGACTGATCAGTACTCTCCAAAAATACCAGGTTTGAAAGACACAGAGGCATTGCTTTAAAGGGAATTTTTTTTTGTTTATTTATTTATTTATTTATGTATGTATTTATTTATTTATTCATTCATTCATTCATTCATTCATTTATTTTAGAAACTGGGTCTCGCTGTATTGCCTGGGGTTGTCCTGAACCCGCGGACACAAGCGATCCCTGGCCTCAGCCTCCCAGCGCTGGAATTACAGGCATGTACCACCATATCTGACTAAAGGAAATTTTAAAAATATAACTAAATTCATTATATGATCCTAGATTGATTGAAATAAAATTCAATGGCTGGGCACAGTGGCTCGTGCCTGTAAGCTTCAGCCTATGAAGTGGCTGGGGCTAGGGATCGTGGTTCAAGTTCTGCCTGGGGCCGTAGCAAGACCTAGTTCCAAAAAACAGCTGGGTGGCGTGTGCCTGTAATCCCAGCTACCTGGGAAGCTGAGGCTAGGGATTGCTTGAGTGTGTGATACCCCAGGCAATGAGAACCTGCGGTTCCACAGGCCAAAATAGCGAGACCTAGTCTCAAAAAAAAAAAAAAAAATTCAATGAAGGATATTTAGGGAACTGTTGGTAAAATTGAAGTATGGACTACACTTTTGATTATATTGCATCAGTGTTTAATCGCTTCATCAGTAATTGTATTGTCACAAAAGAAAACCTCCTTTTTCTTGTGCTGATTGATTCATTTAGGGATAAAGGATTGTAGTACACTTTTTTTTTTTGAGACTAGGTCTATCTATTTTTGCCCGTGGAACCTCAGGCTCATGTTGCCCGGGGTACCACAGACTCAAGCAATCTCCAGCCTCAACTTCCCAGGTAGCTGGGATTACAGGCGCACACCACCACACCCAGCTAATTTTTTGGAACTAGGTCACACTACATTGCCCTGGGCGGTACTCCAACCACAATCCCCGGACCCTGTCATGGCTTCTTAGGCTGCTGCTTACAGGCATGTGCCACCGTGCCCGGACTTATAGTACACTATTTAAGTAATGTAGTGGTTTAGCAAATAGTAGGGAACAAATGGGTAGCTGAGAAAACAAATGTGGCAAACAGTAATAAATGAATGTAGGTGAGAGGTATATAGTACTCATTATGTTACTCAAATAAATTTTTCTAAGTAAAGGTTGAAAAAAAAGACAGTATCTCCAAGACATCCAAAGAGTGTATTTGAAGTATTGGTTTTTATTGAAGAATTTATAGAGTTGGAGGAGGGAGATTTGTGATGGGGTACAAATATTATTTGATTATTATAAAAGTAACAGGAATCACCTACCCTATACTGGTGTGTGTGTGTGTGTGTGTGTGTGTGTGTGTGTGTGTGAGTGTGTGAGTATACATGGGCCAGGGCTAGTCCTCCCTGGATTGTATTGATGGTTGAACCAAGATACTAGAAATTGCTCACTTTTATGGAGAGCTTTTCTCATTAGGTTTCTTCTTTCTAAAATAAAGACAATTTGCCCTGAAGTGTTTCTCTTTAGCATCTACACTTTGTACTAGATGATAATCATCTCCTTTCTAGAGTCAAGACACCTTTCACATAGCCAATTCATAGCCACGAATATAACGCTGAAATTCTTGTAGCTACAGCTCACCTTGGTAAGCATAAGCTGAAATTTTACATTTTAAAAACTGGTATCAGGAAGGAAGGAAAAAAAGGAAGGAGGGAGGGAGGGAGGAAAGGGAGAGAGGGAGGCAGGAGGCAGGTGGGCAGGCTGTTGGGCAGGCAGGCAGGCAAAATTATCTGCTCTGGAAACTATAGAAACTTGTCTAAACACCCTAAGATAGCAACCTGGCATTGGGGAGGGGGTAGTAAACAGGTAATAGAGTACTCAAAACAGTCACCATCATGCAAATTCCTGGGGGGAGAACACAACCATTTGGTCATGATGAGTTTTGAGGAGCATTTTTACCTTCCAGCTGATTCTAACCATGCCCTAGAAAAATCATCCAAGGTACTTTGCAAGAGAATAAATTCAACAGCTTCTGCTTTAGCCTGCAGGGTCACAAACTTTGATACATACTGAGTATCCAAGTTTTGATACATACTAGGTATCAATGTCACTTGGAGGACTTCAAATAATGATTGCTGGAGTGAGAATGTGCTTCACTAACAAGTTTCCAAATAATACTGATGCTGTTGGTTTGGAACCACATTTTGATAATCACTGCCCTAGATATATCAGATAGATGACTAACCTGCAGATTAAACAAGTGATAGAACTGAGGAAAATGGTGTTCAAAATGGAACTGTTCTTGGTTTACTGCTTCCTTGACAGAAATTAGGGAACAATGTACTTGAAGTCTTGCCAACTTATCTGAGACTCAATTTCGTGTTATCTTTGAATAAGAAATAAGAAACTTATTCAAATTCTTATTTTGAATAAGAATAAGAAACTGGAAATCTCAGTAGTGGTAGACTAGAATGTTCCCCAGAAACACCTGCATCCCCTGACCTATACTTAGCAAATAATTCCCAGCATAAAAGGGATGGCTATGTCAAATCTGCTTTTGGCTCCAACAGATTTTGTGTTCCTGCAATGTTCATGTTATATGATAAAATTGTAACCACCAAATTCAGCCACAGAATCACTCAACTCTTATGATATAGCATTAAACTGAAGATGAAACAGGAGATCACATAGCAAACATATTTTGCCTCATCTACATTTGTAGGTATGTAAAAGACAAGTAATTCTAAAATTATCCACAGTCTATTTTTTAAAACACTAAAAAATTATCTTGTTGGCAGCATCCATCTCCAAATAGATGAAGATATTGGCCCTTCTTGTGGGAAGCTGTCCTGACAAGAAATGATGCCTAGACAACTGCATTGTGAAGGCCTGCACCTTATAAATGCAAAAAAGAACCATTGAGTTTCTAGTGTTCATGAGAAAAATTAATAAGCCCAAACATATTACCTTAAGTTTGTGATTTTTGCCCTTGGCACTTTGTTCTGAGAACCACTTTTTTGAAAAGAGCTCCTTCTAAGGAGTTGAGTTCCCAACACCAGAACTTAGTCATAGCAACATGGGACAGCCATCAGAATGGATGGGACAGCCAGTGTGAAGGAGGAGGCCCAGAACTCAAGAGACCACACTGATTTGAAGAACATGGAATGGGGTCCTACACCATAGGAGACATACATTCCGAAATCAAGGAGTCCAGAAAATCCCTCCACACAGTTTCTTTCAAGAGGCTCCAGGAGTGCTGGGCCTGGATGGATACCCACTTCACAACTACTTCTGGGGACGTGTGCAGCTCAGTCTGCTGTGGTCCAAGAACACAGTCCTCACCCAGGGAAAGGACGCTGTGCTAAGAAAAAGAGGAGACCAGTGAGCCGGCCATTGACCCACGACTTGCAGGAGAGAGGAGTTGGAATGATGGGGAAGTAAGCAGGGTGTGGTATGTGAGTGCATTATTGATGGGAATATTCAAATACCAGTTTTGATGGGACTATTCAAAATACCAATTTTGAATAATTCAGAACTCTCTCTATGATTTACGACAGAAGAACTGGGAGGGATGCAGCAGAAGGAAGGATACCAGCCACTTTCCTGGGATCTCACATCCCAAAAGGATTGATGTCAGAGACTCAGATGTGCCTCTCAACGTGGGGGAAATTCCCTACTGTGGAGAGCCATTCTCATTACTTCATTTCTAGCCTGCTGTGATAAGCTACTGAATGTTTGCCTAATGGGTGCGGAGGAAAAAGCCGAGTCCTTGGCTATCTACAGAGCAATCTTGGTGTCTCTTCCTGGAATTCGTGAGCTCTCCCCCATGGAAATGCAAAGTGCAGTCCCCAGTGAAGTGCAGCTCCCACCCTCTGGCAATTGGTGAAAAGTAAGAGGTGAAATTAGGAGCTGTGACAGGAAGAAAGTGTGGGTAGGGGCCTGATAGATGACTGTTCTGTAGCTCACAGGGCAGAGAATTCTTTTCACTGTCTCAGAGTGCAATTAGACCTCTTAGGCCTGGTCTGCTAGCTTAATTCTTAGGATGCTAACATGAAATTGTTCTGTCATGTATAAAAGTTGGTTGTTCAAACCAAACAAATGTAACCAATATTGTATGAAAATTACAAAGAAAAAAGTTTTTTAAAAAGTGTTTGCTCATCCACTTAATTTACATCTTCATTTCCAAGTGGCTTTTCACTGTTTTCACTTTTCTGATATTAAATAGTTGTTCTTTACTTTGAATATAATCCAAATTTATCTTTACTTTATAGAATTAAATTGCTAAGTGATGCATGTTCAAAGTCAAGGAAAAGTGTCATCTGGAAAAAAAGCTTTACACACAAAGTTTAAAAGTTCCTGGTATTGACTGTTAACAATTGGTAACTTTTGGGATGTTTTTCATTTTTTTATCAGTCCTATCAGAAGTTGCAAAAGTTTCATGCCATCATGCCAGGTAAGGTTCAAAAGTATTGAGAGATATTTTAAACACTTAAGACTAACTCTTTAAAAAGAAGTATTCAAGGGATGTATATACAATGCTTACAGGGATACACATACATATAATATTACTCCTGTGACAATAACATAAAAAGTCCAGGTTTGGTCCCTTTGTAAAACTGAGACTGAAGCTAATTGACCTTCAATGATCCTCACTGATGTTAAATATCTAAAATCAATGTATCATCTAAAACAAACTAAAATATATACATACTGTTCTTCACCTCCCACCCTTTTTATTCCCCAATTACCAGTGGAAAAATATTTGTAAGTTACTACAGGTAGGTATGTATCATAATTACCATACACTGCTCTAATATAGTGCTTAATCCTAAACTGCTTCATAAGTATGGACACTGGAGAGCTCCTAGTGTTTGGGTATTAAAGGCAGTGTTCCACTCTGCTACAGAAACACATACTTGGTGAGGTGTGTGTGTGTGTGTGTGTGTGTGTGTGAGTGAGTGTGTGTGTGTGTGTGGAGGGGCATATTTCTTTTCATGTGAATGCTGGGTAACTCTTCAACTGGTTTGACCACTGGGTTTAGGGAAGGGAGAAGGATATGAACTCTGTATTTTGAATAGGTCTTATGCAATCAACCTTTGGTCTGCTTGGGCAACTTTCAAGATATTTCAGAAATCCAAAGTGGGTGCAGGAGTAGGAGAGTGAGGTATAGTTTTATTAATTTTTTAAAATTGATTGCATATATTTAAATATAAATACATTTACATCATTGTGTAGCCCAAGGTTCTCCTACCACCTTGTCACCTGTGGACCATCATCTTAATATCTTGTGCCCATCCCGCCCCTGGAGGTATAGTTTTAAATGTCATGGGCACATGTATACATGAGAAGGAATACCTTCAAATACATTCACTAGTTTCTTGATTTTCTTTTGTGCACTGACCATATATGGTTTTTTATTCTTTTTTTTCCTACTGGGTTTTTTCTAATTGAGTATAACAGTTTATTATTTACTTTATCATAATAACACAACTACAATGACACTCAAATGTTTTCCACAGTGATTAGTATTTTCAAGACAATTATTCAAGTATTTTACTGTTATTAAACTACTCATCACAAAGTTATGGTTTGAAAAAAAAACTAGGATCATTAGCCCACGAGGTTTAATTAATCAAAACTATCTAGACACTTTTATTGTTTTGATTTTGTACTGAATCTAGAACTTTTCATTCAGTCATTCTTTTTTTTTTTTTTTTTTTTTTTTTTTTTTTTTTTTTTTTTTTTTTTTTTTTTTTTTTTTTTTTTTTTTTTTTTTTTTTTTTTTTTTTTTTTTTTTTTTTTTTTTTTTTTTTTTTTTTTTTTTTTTTTTTTTTTTGAGACATGGCCTCACTATTTTTGACTGTGGAACCGCAGGCTCTCATTGCCCAGGGTACCACGGACTCAAGCAATCCCCAGCCTCAGCTTCCCAGGTAGCTGGGATTACAGGCGCACACCACCACACCCAGCTATTTTTTTGTAACTAGGTCTCTCTACCGGCCCCAGGCAGGACTCGAACCTCGATCCCTAGGCCCGGCCGCTTCAT